>VFFE01007522.1:50018-95779 GCA_008921705.1 Burhinus oedicnemus | reverse complement strand
GAGGTGAGGTGAGGGGCTGATGGGGGGGCGCCGGGCCTCGCGGGGTCGCCCCCGCCGGCTCTTCGAGGACGGCCCGTTTCGTCCTTGTTTTGCCCGGTTGTCGGCGCTGGGGGCCCGGGGAGGGAGCCGCCTCGCCCCCGGGGGCCGCCCCGGCGGGGGAAGCCCCTCAGCCAGGGGCGGGGGGCCATGGCGGGGGACCCCCTGTGCAGCGCGGCGGCAGCGCGGCTCGGGCCTGACTGGTAAAGGCTTTGGGCAAGTTTGGGCCCGGGCAAGTTTGGGCTGAACCTCTCCCTCCGGCGGTGGCGCTTAGGTGACCGCTGTGTGTGTGTGTGTGTGTGTACAGTGCCACCGAGCATTTCATCGTCTTTTTGTGGCCAAGCGTTAAAAACCAGTGTCTTTGAACAGGTGCTAGGCATTTGTGTAGAAAATAACTTGCACCGACAGCTGATTTTGCCGTTATGTAGGGAAAGGAAGTCGGAATTCTTTCTGTCAGTTGTGGAAGGCTATGACATGTGCCAGTGAATGATTTTATTGTTTTTTTTGTTACAAGTGAAGAATTGAGTACATAACTCAAGTTGAATGAGTCCAGCTTTCAATGATTCATATACATTTTTCAAAGTGAGTGAAGGAAGTGTATCTCAAAGGTTGAGTGAAAGAACTTTACAAAAACTGCCAGGTAGCTGTTATTTCTGTTTGATAATAACCTTTTTTTTTTTTTTCCTTCCCCCCCCCGAGTTCCACTGTTTATAACTAGCTTTTCATTGTCACCCGCCTTGATTAGTTGCCCCTGACAGAGAGAATTCTGTCACGGACTACAGTCAAGTTCATATTATTTAGTAGATGAGATGAGCGGGAGTGAAATAGTAAATTTTGGGGGGTTTTACTTTTGAAACTTGTGCAAGACAAGAAGCTGAGAGTTGAATTTGATGCAGACCAAGTATTTTTCCCATGTCTTTGGATACGTTAAAATATATCTGGGTCCTCGGTATTACCTGGTGTTCCTGGAAACTTTTTTCAGATGTTAGTGAATAAACAACAATGTTATCATGGTGATGTATGGAAGTATTAATTTTAGTCTTGTTTTCCTTTTGAATGTTTTTATTTTCATGTGAGAAATGCCAGCCCTTGCTGATAAGTTTTAATTGCTGCATGTTACTAAATATTGATTTGCCCTAGTTTTTCTGAACTAGGAAGCTGTGGCTATGTCTGTAGTACATATGTGCGTTCGTCTCTTTGGCCTTGCAGTTTCTAGACATTTCTGTGTTAGAAAGCGGTCAATTATGCGCAATTATGCATTTCTGTCTTTACAGTCTGGTGATTAATTTTTACTCCACTTCTGCGTCAAGCTCTATTTGGATAAAAATTAGAATTCGTTAAATGCACGAGCAAGATCTTACATTTTGTTAGATAAAAGCTTTGTGCCACTTTATGACAAAGAGGCAACACATTTTATGTAAGCGTGTTGTGCAAATTTGATTATTATCTAGCAGGAGTCTCAAATTTAGCGTTCTGGAGTTTTTGGTTACAATGTCCTTCAAAAATTTGGAACTAGTTGACATGATTTTTTAACATTGAATTAAATTTGCTGACAGAGGAAAATGCGCTGTCCTGTGATTTCAGTTTCCCTTTTTTCCCTCCTTCTCATTTTTCAGCTAGTTCAAGAAATACTGTGCTTGCGCAGCAGAAGTGACTGTCAGAAGTTGGCTAGGCACTTCAGCAGGTTGTATTTCAGAGTGATTAGCCATTGATTTTTATAAATTAGGTAATTCAGCATTTAAAAAATCTTGTGGAAGCAAGTATGTGCATCCTATTTTAGTTTCAGTTATTTAATTATTTTGCTATGTTTATGCACTAATGAGGACTGTAAATATTTTAAATGGGCTTATTCTGAAAGCTTTTTTATATATTAAAAAAATCGAAGAAATACACCTGGTTTTGCATTTAAAACAACTTAGGCTTGTTTGCCATGGTCCTACACTGCATGCTTCAGGGTCATCTGGGAATAAGGTTTAATGAAAGTAGTGTTTTATAGCATGTGTTCTTGTGAAAGCCTCCAGGCTACTGTGTGATGACACATCTTAGGATATATAGTTCAGTGTGTGGGAAAGCTCTTATATTACCTTTATTGCTATATTCTAGGTATCAAATACGGGTTGGATTTTGCACTAGCTTGTTGAATATAGCCAAGAGCAGTAAATGTGAAATAAATGCCCGTGATCCAGCCTCTTCATTTCACATGGGATGGGAGACTGACAGGACCCAACCACTTTTGAAATCCAGATAGTTGGCTTTAATGGCGTGTCTTTCCCCAAAGAATTCCTAAATAGGAAGGGCCTTCCCGGGTGGGTGAACCTAATGTGACATGGTTACTTCTCACTGCTACAGTAAAATTACTTTTGTGAGTAAAATCAGCTGTACAACCACAGTTCTGCATTTATTGATGTAACTACACAAATAGCAGAGGTTTGTGACTGCATAGGTGTGTCAGTCGAGCTGTGCCTTCTAACAGCTCAGGCTGGTAAACAGAATAGCTGTAGCTTGACTCTTGAGAAAAAATGTGATTAAAGGAAGGACAAAGCTCTGGTGAAATATGACCGTAAAAACAAAGTGACTGACCATTCGTTTTGAAAAAGATGATATCAAACACTTGCTCATCATCCTTCTACTCTACTTTGCATCCGTGCAGTACTTGATCCCCCCATCTTCATTGTTTCATATTGGTTGTAAGCTTTTTTAAAGCTTTTTTAAAATTGTATTGTAATACAATATATGTATTTTCTGTGGCACTTAGTACAATGAGATTCAAATATAGTGGAGTAGTTTGGGTGCTGCTGCATTACAGATCTATGTCTGTCTTCCCTCACACTTACATTTTTCAGTAGTTTTTATCAGAGTCTTGCCTTTCTGAGTAATAAGACATGTAACATTTGTATCCTGGAGAGGAAAATAGCTAAATTTATGGAGGGGGAAAAACAGGTGTCATAAATATTGTGGAACTGTGATCAGACTCCATTTCTTGAGATTGAGATCAGTTTGTATTTCTGTAAACGTAGCTCCTTCGGTTCACCCTCCTGCGGTTGGAGTAGGCAGGGTTCATCGTGTCAAAACTCATGTTTGGAATTTAGGATCTCTGCTGAGTAGTAGTAGACGTGTTGGATGTGACCTGCTTGGTAAACTTTTCAAAGTAACCAAACAAAGACTGTAGGGTTTTTTTATCTAGGAGGCTTAGGGGTTTTTTGTAGAACAGTTTGCCCACATCCAAAATAAAAGCAATGGCAAATTCTATTCGATCAAAAACTTTAATGAAAGGGAAGTAGCATTTGACTGAAAAGGTAAAAAAACCAGCCTTTAACTAAGGATAATTATTTTACTAGGAATCTGTGTGAGTCAGGAAATGCACTGAGGGGCTTCTTTAAGAGAGGACTTTGGCAGGTGTAGCAAGCAGGGCTTTGTAAATTATTGTGTAACGGTAAAAAATAGAAGATACTTCCCCCCCGCCCCACCTTTACATTATCTTGCCCTTCCAGCTGCCACATGACATGTGATAAAGAGTGTGTTCTGCATAATTTAATAATATCCCTTGCTCTGGAAGTGGTTGTAAGAGAAGTTTCAGGTAGTTTTGTTAATTTTTTCTTTTTTTTTTTTTTTTTTTTTACCTGAAGCCTGGTCTGTTGTGTAAAATTATACTGATGTTTATTGTCCAGACATCATTTCACATGTCTGTGTGCATTGCTGAATTCTACTCTAGACTTTGATGGTGTAGTTGAACAGCTTGATGCATGGGAACTATTAATCAACAGTCCCTGTTAGTCAATGGTCTTCACTGACAGATACACGCTTTGTAACCGAGTATCTGAAATTCCTTGAACTTTCAAAATCGCTTTATAGAGGAAGTATTGCTGCTGAACAGATTAGCAATCCCATATGTCTATCTATGAAAATGGGCATCTAATAATACTGAAAATTGTTGCGAGGAAGGATGTATAATGAAGTAGAACAGATGGAAATATGGGAACTTGATCAGAAAGTCATTTGGGGAATATGAGGGGGGAACAGGGTAAGCAACACTCCCTGTAGTAGGGGGTGCTGTGGTGTACTCTGGGGTGCCTGCTGTTGATGCTGTGTGGGTTTTCCGTTCTGCCCTTGAGACGTGTTTTACCAAAACAAGCCAAATGTGAGGGCGTATTAATAAGATGTTATGGGGGAAGCTCCTTAAGGTATCTTTTTGTTAACCTGCTTGGTTTCATTTGCTCCGGGTATGTGTAAAGAGCAATTGTGTGTTGGCCGTTGTTAAATGTAACTCCAGTTGAGTTTATGTTGCTCACATTAGTGAGTTTAGTCTATATTTATCCCAGAATATTTTCAGCTTTTCTCTCATCTTCCTCTGCTCTTTCCTATTCATCTTTTCTTTTCCTGCTTTGCAGACTCAGCAAAATTAACAGTGGGACTTGATTACTGCACAGGTACTTGAATCCTACCTTCAGTTACCTTTTCCGTTACAGTTAGTTTAAAAAAACCATCCCCATTAGATTAGTGCAGTATGTCTGGAACAGTACGTAATATACTCCAAAGAGAAGCTTCTAACTGTGGATTTGACCTTCTGTAAATGTGTTTAATCCCTGTTGTTTGTTTGCATTTATAGTATTCAAACTACTACCAACAGTCATGACACTTCAGCAATATGACTTTTATGTGCAATCAGTGCTAGACATCTGTTTCATCCTTTACAGTATATAGAATCATATCCAAAAACACATTAAAAGAACATAATGGTGCAGAGTCAGGCATTCAAAAGTTAGGAAATGCCAGAATTAAAGTTCCCTGTGTAATTTCTTAAATTCAGAAATAAGCAGGACTTGCACTTGCTCCTTTAAAGCAATAACCTGCTACTTTGATCTGTTGCAATAAGGTTCAAGTACGCCTTTCCTTTATCGTCTTAGATCTATTGGGAAAGAGGTGTAGTATGGGGAGGTAGAGCCCCAAGTCTGCCTGCAGGATGTGTGGAGAGTGACAGGGTGAGCTTCAGTCCCCCTCATTTGGGCGGTTTTGCTAATAATGCTATGATGGCTGGAGGACTTATCAGTGGAGTACATTGTTCACTTTGTTTAATTCTTTATTTCTTTGCTGAGACTTGGTTTTTAGCAGGAGCTTGGGAGAGGATTAGAACCTCCAGTCTTCCAGGCTCAAGGCTGAAAATAGGAACTTAAGTTTTCCTGTGTACGCTGTGCAAATCTTTTCATCTTTTTGCTGTATTCGTCTCAACCCCGTGACAGTTCATAACTTCAGTCAAGTAAGTAGGCTATCTAATGCAGTAATTGAGACCAGATCTGCTGGTGTTTCAATAGAATTTGTTTCCGTGATGTTTGTCTCATACGTCAGTCAGAAGAGAGCTTTGCGAACTCTGGGGTCAAAGGATGTGAATTATTAGTAAAATATTTTTATGATGTCCTATGAGTACACTCTAGAAGAACAGTAATTAGCTTCTTTCCAATAGCTGTTGGAGCATCAGTTGTTTACTCCCATGTACTAGGAATATACAACAACAAAAAAATGCATTCAGAGTTAAATACATGAATTTTAGTTCCTACAGTGCTCGAGATTTTTTTTTTTCTTGCAAGGCCAAGCAGGAGAGAATGGTACGGCTCAGGAGAGGATCCGGCTGCGTTGTCTTTGGAGATGCCAAAGCATAGTTGTGAGCAGTGGTTCATCAGCCCTTAAACTTCTTTGGCATGGTGTCTTAACAGGCTTTTATCAGCATCATGTGTTTGAAGAAGTAAAAGTGCTGTTGTAAAGGTGGCTGAGGGTTTCAGTATGCTGACTGCAGTCCAGGCTGTAGGAGGCAGGAACTCAGTCTCGTTGGTGTGGATGTAGGACTTGTTGGTATTAAGCCTCTCACCTTGGATCATGTCTCCACTATAAATTCTAAATTGTCATAGTTTAATCCATACTTCTGAATGGCCTCTGACTGGTGAAGCGGGTGGAGCGGTATTGATGTAGCTGCCTTTGCTGAATTAGAGAACACAGCTGCTTTTTCTAATGGTTGTACAACTTAATTTGGTGTTGGCTTCTAGGTACTTCCAGATGCCACGATAGTGGTTACTGCTAGGAGTGCTTAGTCCTCCTCTTGCACGTTGGTGGGAACTTTTATCCAAAATAACCATACCTTTGTAATGATTACATTAATTTGCAGTAATTTGGGATGTGCTGAGACATCTTGAAGTCCTTCTCTCTTTCCATTGTATTTTCTGTTTATGAAACTGTCACTGTTCACATGGACAGCATATTAGTTTAGATGGAATCCGCTGTGCTGACGTAAAACTGTAAAGTTATGAGTGTGTCTGCAATGATGTGCTTTAGAAATGCAGCTCCTTCATTTAACTTGGGTTTTGGAAGCATCAGGGCAGTTCATCCAGGCCAGTTAGCTCTAAGTGCAAAATGTATAATTCTAATGTTTATTCTTTCTCCGTATGTAATGTCATATAACGGAAACGTCTGAAATAAGCAGGTCCCTTGTGGTGACTTGTGGGGGAATGATCTTCGTTTTCTTAAAAATGACTGACTGAATTATAACTTATGGTATGTATCTTAGGACAAGAGCAAAGGAATGTTTAAGGCAAGGTGTAAAATATGTGATAGTGCTGCTGTTTGTCAAGGTTAAAAATACTCTTTTTTATGATCGAGTTCTTTTTTTCCCCCTTTTTGACACTTTTCCTTTGCCTTGGGCTGATGAGCAGTTCTTTAGCTATTTTGCTCTGTGCTAGTGATTTTTATATAGTGTGAGGTGTATGGTTAATATTGCAACAGAGCAGTAAAAGATTTAATAGTGAATGTGTCAAAGATGATGTGGCATCATTATTGCTAACCAAAAGAGAGGTCCCTGTTTTGCTACTGGGGAAGCATTGCCAGCCAGTCCCTCCAAGGAAAATAAATGGTCCTTTGAAACTCTTATGGAAAGTGAATTGCTTTCAGTGTAACACGTAAAGCATGCTACAGTTGGTGTCTAGCACTGTATCTATTAAAGATGCATGGACGATATGTGAATATTGGGTATCTTGTGTCCTGCCTACCTAAAACTTGTAGTCAGCCGTGCTCTAATTTCCAGCAGTCCCAGTGCTTCCCAGTCAAGAGCTGTAACTTTGATTAGCCTTGAGGTCTGTGAGACAGGAATGGCATGAGCTGAGCTAAGAGGAATCAGAAATGGCAGGACCTGTAAGCATAAGAATAACAATTCATAGTGAAAAACGGAACAAGAGAATATTTGAAAGAAGTCAGAAGACAACCTCTGAGAAAATTAAAATGAGAAGAAAGGGAAAACTTTAGGCTTTCATGGTACGAAAGAAACGAAGTCTGATGGGAGTGGGGATTCAGGGAAGGGAAAGGTTCATTGTGACGCAGCATTTATAATGGTTGAATGTAATTTACTTTACAGCTGCTCCCCACCAGTTTTCTTCTGTGGTCAGTTGTTAAAAAACAAAGCCATCTGCCTTGTTTTCATGTTATGCTTGTTTACATGAAATAGATGAATATTATCTGAATGTGAAGTTCATGTTTTGCATGACTCCATTTTCAAATTTTTTTGTCCCCCCCTTTTTTATTCTGTAGAATCCACCAGTCTGCAAGCAAAGATCATGGCGCATTCTGGGGGGAGATTATTCAAGGCCATTATTATTGGCTTCAGAGGTAGGTATAAAGTTTTTCTTCCTACTTGCATGTCAGAGGAAATTCAACCCCTTGGAGCACCTTTCAGTTTAGTCAGCTATTTTTTTTTTTTTTAATTTCACTATGTACGGTTTTGAAGTGCAGCAAGTTAAATGGCAAGTTATGTTTCTGCCTCTAGGAGAGGAGATAACTTTGCTTAGAAGCTTCAGACTGTTGCACTGTCCTCAAGAAGTCTTTTTGAATCTCTAGAAACTAATAATAATACAGTAACTTACAAAGAAGAGCTCTTAAAAATGTAGGGTTTGTGTGTTGATGCTTAGATTCATATTGTCAGGCACAGAAAATACCAGTGCATAGAAAGCTGTGAGTTTTCCTTGAGTATGTAGGGCTTTATTAACTTCAAAATTCTGCTTAGGTTGTGGAATATCAGGAAACCCTGGAAATTTATTCTAAGTGCCAGGATATCAGGCTCTTACACCTATGAGGTCTGCTTGCCTTAACACTAATGTAAACATAAGGAAGATGCAATTTTTGCTGTTCATGGAATAATTATGACTGATTTCTAAGTAACACACTTTGCTTGAATGAAACTAGTAAATTTATTTGTCTTATTTTGGGTTTTTTTTATTGTAGAAAAATAACCACTCATAGAACTGACTTGAGCAGCTAAAATCTTTTGAGGGTCATTGGGACTTCAAAGCATGAAATCTACTCAGATTTTTTTTATATATATATATAATGTTTTTCTTTAAAATATGAAAAGCGAAATTCTGATTTGGGAAACGCTTAGGTCTGCTATCAAACCATAGACATAAAATGAGGTTCCTAAAGAGCTTTTACATAACTTGAACCTGGAAATTGTCAACATGTAGCAAATATTTTAAACAAAATGCAGACTCTTTTTGAAAAGCTTTTAACATGTCCATTGTTTGTGGCAGGCACTTTGAAACTGAACTTGCAGAAACGCCTAGTGATAGCAAGCTATTATTTTTTAGTACATCTACATGCACTAGTAAATTTGGAAACTTTCTCTGAATTCGTTTAGCAGGGAATCTTGCCCACATACTGAGAGAAGTGAGCATTTGTTTTTAAAAAGCAGGTTCTTTTCCTAACTGCACCTGTACATGCTGTACATGGATTGCAGCAGGGGCTCGGGACTAGGTTAACTTGTACCTGCCGTACGGCACCAGTAGGCCGTTTTCATCCTCACGGGGAAGAGGAGTGTGAAGCAGTTTTATCTGTTTTGCCCCCAGGTAAAGTTACTCTTTACATGCATGGAAAGAGTATTATTGCTGAAGTGTGTTACACTTTTAATATATTAATGTGCCTGAGTATGGTTATCCTCCAGAACCTCAATTTCTTTTTTATGCTCTTTAGTCCATTTTTCAGTTTTTAGGTGTTCTTTTAACTGAAATATTTAAGGCTCTGTTATTTTTACCTCCTGGCCGCTTGGAACATGCTCTTTCCTACACTGCTAGATTTATAGTCCCTTTCTTACTATTGTTTCCTTAAGCAAAGCAAGGTTTTTAGAGAGAAGTAGTATCTTTTATTAAAGCAAGCTGATACAATTGGGGGATGAGGGAGGGAAAACAGACCAGTAGTTCTTCTTTCTGTTGGCTTTTACATGCATGTTTCCTGAGGTTTTTGCAAATTGACTTTTCATTTTCACACAGATCCTCCCGAGGTGGCAACTGATAGAAAAGAGAATGTGTTGGCATGGTCATGCAGGTGGAGGGCTCCACACAGATCCAAAGGAAGGGGTAAAAAATTGCTTAATTAATATTGCTTTTCAAATAAAAACTGTGATCAGCTCCCTTCCCCCCCCTCCGCAAAAAAAAAAAAAAAAAAAAAAATGAAGACCCCAAGCAACAATTTATGAAAAACTGTATTGGTAGATATGTGAATACTGTAGCGGAGTAGATACTGTTTAATTGTCGATGTAGGCTTACTAGCTCTTAAGTCACCAAATGTTTGTAATAACTGTGTTGAAGTGCTTCAATTTTTTTATTAAAAATACAATCTTAGTGTCACACACTCCTTTGAAATTGGACTGCATTATGTTAGACTTTTTTCATGGAAAGTATGTTCCACTGTAATTCATTGTGGTTTGTTATTCATATTTGTGACTTAGATTTCCTTGTGACTTGACATTCAGGATAGAAATCAGCTTGTGGATACAAATTAGTGCATCAGTTGGTAAAATTGTGCTTGAAGCCAGGGGGAGGGTGAAGAGAAGTAATTAAACTGCATGTATTTTTACTTGGATTTAATGTTAATGCATCTGATATATTTTGCCTGTATTTATACCCAGGAAGCACATGTTAAAATAATTAATCATAGGTATGTAAGGAGAAGCAGTATCTTTTATTAGACCAAATTACTACAGTTAGAAAACGAGGCAAGCTTTTGGTTAATACAACACAATATAAACTTTGCATGATTAAAATTGCAAAATCAAAGCTCTTGAGTTTGTCTAACTTTCATTTTCTCACTTCCTGTGCAAACTTACTTCTGATGCTTTGTGTATTTGCAGAATGATTCTGTGTGATGATTATAACTTGTTCAAACTTGGGTGGAATCTTCCTAAAACTAGTGAAGACCATGTTGATGACAAACTGAAATTTCAGTGCAGAATCCAGGTTTTTCAGGGCTGGTTTGCTCATGCTTAACTGTTCTGACGATGTCTTTCCTACAGCCTCATTTGTAAAGAATCTGAAGAGTTAAACCTAGGATTTCCTCTTAAATTTTGATCTGAGAGTTGTCCCTTTGTTGAATCCAAACGTGTTTGTGCTACAGGCAGAGTCAGGAGAGATGTTACCAAAATTTATGCTTTGGTAGTAAGAGGGAATTTCATAACCTGGAGTATAACCAGCTTGCTTCAGCAAGCATCTGTGATCTTTTCTGCATAAGGCACACGGGGAAACAGAGTAGTCTGACTTTTTCAGTCAGTAGTACTGACTAGCTCTGCATGTGATATTAACTTTAGATTAATTTTAAGACCCTCCTTGCAACACATACAGGCTTTTTCAAAGATTTCCTAGCAAAACATACTTTAAAGCTAGCAGACTATCCTTTTCCATGTTTACCCTAATTATATGTGTTATGGAATATAATTATTATGGATTGTATTTCTCCTGTAAATGGGAGGAGAGTATTATCCCCTGTGTTGTCACTCTGGTGGTCACGCATCTGTTGGGCTTAATTATTTGTTCTTGGGGATTTTTTCCTACTAGAATTTCTGTTCGCCTGGGTATGTTGATCAGCTGAATGTTTCCTATTTGCTGTCATAACTTCATTTTTCATAACTCCATGGAAAAGTTTTGTTTTGTTTTTTTTGTATATACATGGAACAAACTCACCCTTATATGATTCAGTTGCAAATCCATTTCACAGACTCAGCTTTGTAACTGACCTATCTTCAAAAATACCATAAGTGGCTGTTTATTCTTTCTTTAAAAAGCTATTTCCTGAAATGCAGACATTTAACTGAATCCTTTTGCATGTGGTGGGCAACTTCCAGGACAAATCTATTTAATCATTGTAGTTATTGCGTGTTTAATCATCATGTATTTTCTTTAGAGTTACTGCTTTTCAAAGGTCCACAGTTTGGCATCATTCAAAAACTTAAATTCCAGGATTTTCTCTGGTCAGAAAGGAAAAGGAAGGTTCTGTTTACTAAACCACTAGTAATGTTGAGGAACAGTGGATGTTCCTTAAAGTTCACCAGGAATATGTTAGCCACAAATTTTGGTGCCAGATAATTTTTTTTTTTTTTTGGTCTGCTAGGCGGTGTAAATATTCCAGTGGCATACTCCCATTACTTGCAGTTATTCCTGTATAAGCCAGTCCCCTGACTTTTTTATTCCGATAAATGGGGCTATAATGTAGTTAATATAGGACATTGTCAGTTAAGGCTGTTGTCTGACTAAACAAATATCAGCTGTGAAGGATCGTCCAGGAGAAAGCAGCAAGAACTAGCTGTGGATGAGGTGTAATGTGGGAAGAGTGGAAAAAACAAAGGGTAATGTTGAGTGCAAAAGCCAAGAGTTTCTCAGCCAAAATGAAGGGAAGGAAATCTAATGTTACAAGTGCAGTTCTTGCACTTGTATATACACGCGCGTGTATTCAGTGTGTGAAAGTACTAGCACCCAATTTACCACAGGAGAATTTTTTTCCCCTAGGATTATGCATTTAGGAAAACCACAGGTGATATACGTGTCGGCTATATTACACCTTTCTTCTGAAATTTTTTTGACAAACCAACCTGTTTATTCTGGAAACAGACTTTGAGACTGACATTTTAAATTGCCCCTTTTGTAGCAGCTTCAGGGGGTACGGAACTGAATGCTAAGGATAAACACAGAGTATGAAGGGCACGTTACCTTCATCTCACAAGTAACTAGCAGAGAAGCTTACACATCTGTTTTGTTGCAAAATAAATTTTACTTTCAGCAGTGGCTCATGTGCTAAATACTGAAACTGAAAACAGTTTTTGTTCTTTACCAACTTTGTTGGGGGATTTTTTGTTTGTTTTTTTGTTTTTTTGGTGGGGTTTGGTTTTTTTTTATGTGTTAGTCTTTTTTACACAGAATAGACAGGAATACAACCTGTGGTGCCTGACTTGTTGCTAAGCAGACATATATTAGTTTCTTGTGGAAAGACTGATAGTCACAACAGAGCCCTGGTAATTAGTGCTTCCCTACCACCATTTCACTGGGTTGCAATTTAGTTTGCTAGTCATTGCTTGCCTTCTGAGGAGGGATGGCTAGTACAAAGACAGAAGACTTAGGTACTTTTCCCACAAAGTTTGGAAGGAAAATTCAAGCCCTAGTTTGACATTTATTTAAGCTGATAACTGAAAAAAAAATCCTGCCTCCTTCCTCACCTTGGTGTTCTGCTACATAAGCTGAGATATTAGGAAGAAATTCTTCACTCTGAGGGTGGTGAGACACTGGCACAGGCTGCCCGGAGAAGTTGTGAATGCCCCATCCCTGGAGGTGTTCAAGGCCACGTTGGACGGGCACCTTGGTCTGGTGGGAGGTGTCCCTGCCCGTGGCAGGGGGGTTGGAACTACATAGTCTTTAAGGTCCCTTCCAACCCAAACCATTTTCTGCTTCTAAGTCACTCTGTGGTCGGATAGCGAGCTAGTGTGAAGTGGTCTAGCTGAAAAATGGGGTGCCCAAATGGTGGGAACACGCCTTCCCTTCCCAAACAACTACTGCTGCTTCACTCACAGCAAGCTGCATATCATGGACTGAAACAATCTAAATGCCTCCTGCTTTAAAAAAAAAAAAAAAAAAAAGTAAGTTCTGTTCTCAGCCATGCTTCTTCTTATGCTACTGAATTTGTAGGTTTATCTGACTCTCTTTACTGAGACAAAACCCTGCAACAAACACTGAAGTCTTCTGCCAGTTTCATAAACTGAATCAGTTTATCAAGATGTTTCACGAGCTCCAGAGGTGGTGCGAGAAACGGGCTGGGACTGTACAAGTGAGTGCTGCAAAGAGAGAAGAGAGCAGGGGAGGAAGCAAGCTGTTAGTGGTTTGAAGAATAACCTCATACAGATGTAAGACAGCTTGTGCTAGTACAATAAAGAGGATGATACAGCTCAAATCCAAGTCAGACTACCATTTTCTTCCATCACGCTTCTGATTGTTCATCATCCTGGCATAGGCTTTATCCATAAAGTCAGGGGGTCAGCCCAGTGAATGTTTTGCAATACTCGGTAGTCTTGGAGATCGTGAAGAGGAATGATGACTTTCTTTTTCCCCCGCTTTAGGTATTTTAAAAGCTCTGGCACCTGGATGGGGTGGCGGGGGGGAACACACAGGAAGATGGTCAGTGCTTATTCCTTTGCAAATAGTCTTCAATATATGGTAGTGCCTTTTAAAAACATGCTGCATTCAAAAAGAAGAAAAGGCTTTTCTTCTTTGCTCCCTGCTATATTAGATTTATAATACTTTTCCCTCCATTCCTTCCATTTCTGTAGAAATAAGCCTTGGAAGAAAATATAAAGCATTACTGCCACTTAAAAAGGGGTAAAATAAATGCATCTCTTAACCTTTTTATATGCCACAGAGAATCAAAAAAGGGCCTGAGTCTGTTAAACAGATTGCTCATTTTAATTCTTAATGTTGCCACTTGCATACTTAAACCATTTTCAACTCCTGTTTCTGTACAAAGGTAACATTTATTTCATGGTAAACTTTGATGTAATGTGTGTGCATTTTGCATCTCCTTTGATATTTCTTCTTGTTCCTTTGCAAGGCCTTTGGCAAATGACTGGCTGCCTTTTGACTTTTTTTTCTGAACAGGTTTAGTTCTGTCGCCGTTCAGAGCCATGAAGAAACGGAAATAGATTCCTTGTTTGCAGCCAATGTATTTCATTCTTTTTAATAGCTTTTCTGTGCAAAGTCTGACTAGCCAATAGCAACGTATAATGAGAACTGCTCTGGTTGTTCTACTATCTTTTGTGTTAATGTGATACCATTTTTTTTAACTTCCTTTTAACCTGTAAGTGATGATCAAAGGTATTTTCCAAGTGTTTGAACTGCTACTATTTATGCATATCCTTGGCTCAAATGGAAAGATTCATGTATATTCTGCAGCAGGTACCTCCATCTGCTAAATGGGTAGGACACAACAGAAACAGTTTTGCATCCTCTCTTCACTTACAAATCTTCCATATATCCATTTTTTAAAAGTCGTTTGAAATGTGCTTATACTGTGTAATGCTCCAGTACATTTGTGATTGTTGACAAAATGCAGTATCTCTTACCCTTTGGTTTTCTTTGAAGCTCTGACTAGAAACACTGAGATGAATTTTCCGGTGCTTTTAAAACCTTATATTTATAGGATTGGCTTCCCTGGTTGCCTCAGCAATCTTACCTCTTAACACAGCTCTCCTTTCTTGCTCATTCACACTGGACCTTAACAGAGAACTTCTGTTCTAATTTGTTTTGTCCTCGAAGTTGAGGAGGGAGTATTTAAAGTACACAATCCAGTGAGGGAAACATTAAAATATGTTGTAAAACTCCCCCTTTCTCCTGACTTCTGTAATGAGAAGTCATCTTTAAAAGGCGTGGACTAACTTTTTGTTTCCCCCTCCTCCTCCCCGACTGCAAAATATTGCCTGAAATGGAGAGATTAGCTGCTACTTGCTGCCCTGCCTTCAGATTTAGATAACCTTTGTGTCTTTCAAGTTAACCCCATGGTAGCCAACACAGAAGAACAAGTTGTTGATACTTGTGCTGTATGTTACTGCATGTGCTGTTATTCTCGACTGGGTGGCATGGTTTAACCTTCAGATAATATAGTTAGCTTGGGAGTTTAGTGGAATGTATCTCAAGTGTGAGTGATACAGACATCTATCCATCTGTAAAATAACCTATATTTCTGTAAAAAAAAAAACAAAACCCAAACCAACAGCAACAACAAGAATCCCAAAACATCGCCCCAAAAAAACCCCAAAACCCCTAATATTTCTCAAGAAGACTTGGTAGCTGAATTGTGGTCTTGATTAGAGCAAAATCTGAGGTTTGGAGAAGGAGAACATATTTGAAGAATTCACTAAAAACTGATGTAATCAGTTAAGCTAACGTGGCCATGTACATCTTCTGCCCCGTGAAGCCTGATTACTCAACTTCAGGGGCCATTCTGTTAAATGAGGTGGTGACATCGGAAGCTGAGTTAAGGCCACTGGAATAGTTTTTTTGCTGGTAGTCGTAACTGCATAGGGCATCCGTTGAAGGACTACCCTTTGGGTTCCTGAAAACATGCCCTAAAAGACAGGGGCAGAAGAAGATTATTTCTCACTTCTCTGCAAAGGTTGTAAGATGACCAAAAAAACTGTGAAAGTGATTGTTGGAAATGTTTAAATTTGTAGTAATGCAAGCAAATCATGAGCTGAAATTTATATTCAGTTCAATTTATATATCAGCATAAGTGTTCAGTTTCAGAGATTCGTTTGAGTTGCTGTAAAGCTAGTGATTTTTTTTTAATACTGTAGTCTATTGTGACTCACTGAATGTTCTCCAAACTACTTACGTTTATTGTAGACCTTTCAGACTTCCTTCTTGACTGAGTTTTTTGTTATTTCATTAATTTTATTTTTTGCATTTTTTCCCTCCCGCTGTTTCTGTGCTATGTTAAAAGAGCTTCCAAGGAAGAAATACCAAGCCCTTGCATTTTGTACAGAAATCTTGAGAAGATAAAAAAAGAAGGGTCAATTTATTTGTTCTGTGAAGTATTTCAACTATGGTGAATTGTGGCTTTCTCTGTATTCCATTTAGAGCTACCTGTACTTGCACTCTTGAGGACATGTGAATTAAGAGCAATTCATGTGTTTTAATGGCATGTCATGGATATAAACCTAAAAACTTAAAACTTGAAATTTTAAGAGGTAGTCCTAGTCTCAAACATTGTGCAGTGTCTGTTGCCTGTCAAATAAAATACAGAAGTGATCCAAATGTATAACATCCATTCTTACTCATGCTGTTGTTTTGGTTCCTGGGGTCTCTTTATAATGCGATGCGCTTTTTTGTTCTTTCCAACAGCTGAAAGAGATAGATGCCAAAAAGATTATCAGAGCAATGTTGTCTTATGTGTGGCCCAAAGACAGACCAGACCTGCGAGCCAGAGTAGCCATATCTCTGGGGTTTTTAGCAAGCGCAAAGGTAAGCACAGATACTTCATTGTACTGTGATAGTTGCTATTCAGCTGGAGTTCATACAAGGAATGATTTTCTTTTTTATTATTTAAGGGCTTTTACAATCTTAAGATGTCTGTTTCCTGTATGAGGAGAGTATAGTATTAGAAATAATAGCTTGGGTTTTTTAACTGGGTGTGTATGCATGTGTGTGGTTGGGGAGATGATGATGACGACGACCAGGATTTTTATTTCCATTGCTCACATTAGTTTAGTCAAGGATTTTCCATTGTCAATTAATCATTTACATCGTAAGTTATGGGAAATGTGGGTTAAAGGTTGCTTACAGATCTCTCTTCTTGTGTGGTGCTGTATCGGTCAAACAGGATTTGTTCAAGGCTCTGCACCCATTCTCAACTCTGAACTTGAGCAATGTGGTGGTATCCACTCACAGCACTTGCTGTGCTATGGAAAAGGGGATTTGAGCTCCAGTCTCTTCTTGATATTTCTCTGTGAGATGACAGTGGAATTGCTGCTGTTTCAGGGACTCCTCTGGTGTCCTAATGTGAAAGAAGCTGCATAACTTAATTTTAATATTGAACCATGCTTTCATTCAAATGATTTTCCTTGTAGTCTTTTAATTATCAAATGGAGAGATGCTTTTTACCTTTGCTTCATTGTGTTAAAAGATCTCATACTCTTGCCTGCAACAAAATTAATGTTTATTTTTTCTTAGAAAGATATAGGCATGCAAAAGCTTTCCGCAGGTTAATGGAGGATATAATTCAAATTTTGTGCAAGCCTTGTAGAAACAGTTCAGAAGAGCAGATGTTAACTTT
The DNA here is from genome assembly GCA_008921705.1 of Burhinus oedicnemus. Taxonomy (NCBI): domain Eukaryota; kingdom Metazoa; phylum Chordata; class Aves; order Charadriiformes; family Burhinidae; genus Burhinus; species Burhinus oedicnemus. Next base: position 78,634 of record VFFE01007522.1, on the reverse strand, counting down.
GTGCAAAAAATCTTTTGCTTTTGAAAAAGAAAAAAAAAAAGAAAAAGATGGCAAAATATTGGGAGTAAATTTTGTAAGTTTCATTGAGACGTATGGTTCAACGGAGTTGCTTCTAAGTATGGCAGTTTTTACCAAACATAAAGCTAATACTAGTGTCTTGCTGGGATAAGCTAAAGTAGGTATTACTTAGCAATGAGTTTTAGCACTTACACCAGTTGCACTAGCAACTTACTAGCATTCCGCAACATTGCCATGTTATGAAAAAAGAGAAGAAAGAAATTTCAGCTATGTAGGTGATAAAAGAAGAGTACTTGGAAGAGAAATGTGCTCATTTATTTGAGCTGGAGAGGAAAGGCCAATCTTTTGGTCTACAGCTCTTTCTCATGAGCAATCTATCAGGTGCTAGCTGGTACTGTCTACAGTAGATATTTTGAGTTGCGCTGCTGTTCCGGACGTTGCTGATAACGCAGGTGACAACATGCAGAATACAGCGTGTCTGCACAAGTAAACTGCCACCCTTTTTCTATGCCTGCGCAAAATATGCAGGAATGCTTTTGGTTACACTTAAACTATCTGGGAAGCTATCTGTTCAAAATGCAGATGCTAGGGGCATTTTGCCTTGTATATTGTGCCATTGCCCTCACAATAATATTTAAATGAATATGTGCTTGGTTTGTTCAGGTTTTGTGATGTATATTGAAGAATACCCCATTTACCAGATGGATATGAAAATTCTTCTAACTCACTTTCTTTTTAAAGCCTGTTATTAACAATGTGGATAATAATCGGAAAACAAGTTTGAACTAAGTTTGAAGTATTTTTTTTCGTTATCTCTTCTGCTTTCCCCCCCGCTTTCCTAATTGTAGGGTTATATGAATATGATGGGGAATGTGAATCCAGAAGCTAATCCTGCATGTGGCAGCATTGTACCTTGCTTTCAGGAAATCTGTTTCAAGCGGCTTTCTGGGGTGTAATGAAAACAAAATTGATGGCCAGGATGCCTGACTTTTGCAAATAGCTCTGAATTTGGTATAATACAGAGCTATTATATTTCTAGTGGGAGAGAGAGATGTTTCCCCTTGTCAGAAAATCAGACGCTTCATTGCTGTTTGGGGAAGTAACTGGATGTTTGGATTTCTCTTAAGCATTCTCTTAAATTTCCTACTTAAGATTCTGTACAAGACAGCCCAGAAGCCCTGATGTCCAGAGCAGATTCCCAGAAGCAGAACAGAAAATTGAGCTTTGCCCAGGTTTTAGGAGATGCCTGTTAAAGCACAGGCGTTTTGTGAGAATGTTTGTTTTGGCAAACAAGGATTTCACTGGGACAACGCACAGCAAGCTCTCTACAGAATACATTTTATAACTGGCTGGTGTGAACAATTTCGTGGATGTCTTCTAGCTGTCCTTTGCTAGTGTTCTTTGTTTTGTTCTGTTTCTGTCATAACAAAGCTGTGTTAGAACTCAAACGTTTTTGAATAACTACAGTTTAAGAAGTTACTGCTCCCCATCACCTCAGCTATGTCCACTCTTCCTTTGTGGAGTAAACTTTCTTAAATTGCTTCATCCTTTACACATGCTAAGGATGCAGGTAGTTTCTGCGGCATAAGTGACGTGCAGTATGTTGCAGAGCTGTAGTAAGTCTGTTGTATCTTTGAGCCCTTGAACATCTGCTTTTCTTCCAGCGCAAACTAAAGGTCACTTTGTCCTAGAGAAAATTAAATACAAATTAGTTTACCTGTAGCTTGCCTGGACCATGTATAATCCTGAGCAGTTTCCTCATTATCCCATTTGGGAGCCCTTTGTTCTGATTGCCTGTGAGGCTAATTACAATGTACTTGATAGACCACACAAGCAGTTTGTTGAAGTTTCTGTACTGTATAGTTGTGTCAGCACAAAAATGCCAGCCGTATCTTTCTCCTCACTGCAGTCCAGGCCCAATTTCTTTGTTCACTATGAAATTGTCTGCATCCGAAGGATTTACATCCTTATTACAGATTTTTTTCTAAAGGCTGCTCGTTCTTAGGGGTTTTGCATAGAGAACTGTATGATCATGATGCCTGCTATTAGTCACCTTCCCCAATAAGAAATACATAAGCCTTTTGGCCAACTTCTGCTGAGTTAACAGGGTGGCTTCAATTTTATTCTAAGAAAACACCAGAGGAATCTCTGAGGAGAGGTGGGTTATGAAATTCTCAGCCACAGGAATAAAATTAGGGCTTCACACCCAGTTTGCTTTGGCTTACTTACCCACAAAACAAAGCTGGAGATCATACTTCCTTGTCCTGCTGCTTGAGAAATAATTTGTCTCTTTAAATCTTCCAGTTCAGTAAAATTCAATTTCAAAACAAAAGCCAGTTTGCGTGTAGCTACTGAAGAGCCTGCAGCTACAATCTGTCTTGACTCCTTTTGTGGGGCCCAGTTGCCTGTCATTGAACGAATTATTTTGATTTTTTGCTCCTTTTTGTCTACACATAACCGCTGGTAGTATTGTTAGCCTTCAAAGTAAGCTGTTTGTATGGCTTTTTATGACTGGGAGCTGACAGGATGGAGTCTGCTCTAGGGCTAGTAAGGTCTTTTTTTCCTTGGAAGATTTGTTGTATTATGACACGCTTTAAATTTTTATCTTAAATATTTATAGCCTATCTAGACATGTGCGATCTGAAAGATGCAACAGGAAGACAAGCGAGAGGAGTACACAAGGCATTATCTATGTTTTCAGACACACAGATTAGCCTGCTCAGGTTCTACGTACCTGCTTTTTCTTTTTCCACATTCCCTCTCCCATTTTTTGTCTCCTCTACTGGGGTATGTATAGCAAATGCTTCTTTACTTTTCTGTTTCTTCCCTTTTTATTCTGTGGCACAAGAAGAAAAAGTGCTCGGGCTTCTGAGAAGCTGGATTAAACACATGAATATGACAAAATCGCTTGTCACCTCTGTCAGCCTGTAATGGTTTTTGGCCTCTTGGTCACCGACCAAGCATACGTTATTCATGAGCCAGAGAAATCTTTCAGACTATCTGCATTTCTACTGACTGCTAATTCTGTAAGTTTCAGGAGAAGAAATTGTTTGCCTATGGAGGCAAGACAAGTGTTGTGTTGTAAATTTTGTGTCTGTGTGAAGATAATGATATCTACCTGACAAGTATGTACGTATGATCTTGGTGTTGGAGCCCTTTTTGTGAGCTCAGGTGGAGTGAGATGATTACAATAAACCTTTAGAAACTGTTAGCTTTTTGAGAAGTTTCAAGTGAAAAGTACTTTTAAATTTTTTAATTTTCTTTCTCTTACTGGAAAAAGTATGTTGTGGGTCATCATTAAATTCAAAGAAGGCATGAAGCCAGATGCCTCTTCCCTCTTTGGGACCACATTTTGTAGTTTCTTTAGCAGCCTTACTTCTGCAAGGGATGGAGTTTTCTGTTTATATTTCCACAAATGGAGTTGTTGGATGTGGACGTTTATATTGGTCCAGAGCTAAATTCAGTCATCTTCGTGTCAACGTTTCTCATTGGATTATTGGCAAAAGAAGAGTTCACTGTAGAGCAGTTTTATCTTGTTGGGGCTCAGTCTGTCACTAATTCATCATCTTTATTAAACAAGAAATACTGGGAAGAGCAAAATGAAAGATAAGACTGTTTGCCTTAAAAGTAGTGCAGTCCCACAAGGGAATAGAGATGATGATGCATTGTCAGCTTAAAACAGTGCAGTCATTTAAAAAACTGTTTAAACTCATTTAAGCATGATGCATTACAGTATAACGTGCTGTTAAATGTGGGCAATTGAGTTGGGATGACTTCATGGGTGCTGTACTTGCTTTCCAGTAAATTCAGGCAAGGATAGGCTATTAATTGAAAATTATAAATAGAAAATGTCCAAATTTATATTAAAAGAGTCATTTTAATGGGAATTGTTATTAAGATTTCGGGCATTAGGAAGGGGAGGGAAACCTACATAGATCCGTTGCTCAAGACAATTGTTTTGCATGGTACCTTTTCATAGCGTACCTGGGTGTGCGTAAAGCTTTTTGTTCTGTGCCAGCAAATCCAGGCTACTAAACAGACAGCTGTGAGTTGATGTAAAAGGCTGAAATTTTGTTTCCATTGATGTGAACGGGATCCCATTGACTTAACAAACTGAGTAGGAAAGGCCCCTTTCTAGTAACGGCCTCTCATCTCTCTTGCTATAAACTTTGTAAGATTAACTTTTTTTGGTTTTCCTTTTTTTATTAAATTACTGGAAAGCAGACTGTCTTGATTGCTAATGAAATGCAATACCATGCTGCCTTGTTCTTATTCAAGCTTTACCCTCCAGGAGTCAGAACAACTATAACCTGAGATAGAGCTTTAAATTTCATTTAAAACTCTATTGGGTAGAATTATATTGATGTAAAAGAAGACATTTCTGCAAAATTGTAGGCTGTTACCGGTTAAATTAATTGCGAGTGGAGAACTGCGCTTTAAAGAATACATCTCTTTTCTTTAAATGGACTTTAAAATATATCTGTAGTTCTATTTCTAAACTACCTGTAGTGTAGCATAGTCTACTGAAGAGTAAAATCCCTGCAGAGGGATTTGGGAGAATCTGCAGCAAATCAAGACAATCTGCATTACAATACTCTTATTTTCTAGTGAGTAGGCTCTCCCAGGAAAACCTGCGTTTTGTCATGTTGGTCACCAGTGTAACACACATGGTAGTATATTTGTCTTTATTAAGAACAAAATACCACCCAAAAATTGAGTTTCAGTAACTCTGAAGGGAAAGTAGGGTTTTTTGATTATACTGGGGAAGGGAGGCGGGGATTTGAATTTCAGTATTGTAAAGATTCAAAATCTCTGTTAATGCATCCTCAGTTCTTTGTGGGGCTTTATGCTCCAGGTTTAAGCGTGTAATGGCAGTAAACTGTTCGTCTGCTGTGTATAATTGAGGTTATCAGACATTATTGTATACTGCTGCTTTGATGGTGTTTGTTGGTTTTCTGCAGATAATGCTAACCTCGGGTCTTTTTTTTTTTTTTTTTTTAATGGAGATTTCCACAGTCCCCATCTATTGTAAGGGGAGCTGTTGCTGAACGACTCTCAGGCTTGCACAGGATAAATTTCAGAAGAATGTATTTCAAGTAGGACATGATCTTTCAGCCATTTCCTCTCTCCAGTCACAAACTAGCCAGCGATAATCTCACCTACCTGCTCTCAGATCTCATCTGTCTCCTTTCAGGAGCCGTCTAGATTATGCTGTATTGAGAATTCTGTAGTCTTTTTTTTCCCCCCTTCTCCCCTTCCCACCCGCTTAGTGTATTTCATAGGGGAAACAGTTTCTATGGAAGGAAGAAGAGAAAATGGACTCCTTCCTTAGACATATTTAAAACTTTTGCCTAAGACAGTGTTTGAAAAAAATAAATAGAATAGAATCAAAAAATTAAATTAAATTTTTCTTTAATCCTATAGCTAAAATAAATATTTTCAAAACTCCACTTTCCCCTCTTGGTGAAGTACCTGTCTTCCACTACTTAGACTAATTTGTAACACTGGGAATATTTGATACTGGGATAGTTGTTATAGTTACTAAAAGCCTCTCTTCCAGCTTGAATTTGGACTGAAGTTATGAAAGACTTTACCGCTCTTTTTGCTTGAAACTTAGTTTTATCCAGTTAATTTACAGTTTTTTCACTGGGCTTTGTGCTCTGACAGACGTCCCTAAATACAATTGAGATCTAAGTGGGTATACAGAACATTTGGTGGAGAGAGCTGAAATATCTTTGTCAATCTGTTTTGGTTTTTTGTTTCTTCTCATGTAAAATAATTTGTCATCTACCCACAATTTTTTTTCCAAATATTGAAAGAAAAACCCAAACTTCAAGCAAAGTCAGCTCATTGTAAAGTATTTTAACATCTGCCATGATTATAAGATTGTAAGTCTTAACGTACTTGTTCAGCTGCTAAAAAAGTTGTATACCTTATTTTCAAATCTTCACAGTTAGAACCAGTTTGAATTCATGAATTCTATTAATTATATGAAGTTTGTAAATTTTTTTTTTTCTTGTTGGTACGAATGAGTGATGTAACGATGGAAAGTTAACAAGACTTATGAATTTTATGTTTTCTGTAAGATTTTCAGTATTTTCTCATGCTACAATTGTGCAGATAAAAAATCCTAAAGTCGATCTGTTTACATATCTAGCTGTCTGGATTTTCGCACGTAGAAGAGACGCTGCTGTTAGAGGAGATGCATTTGGGTTTTGGTGCTCTTACAAAAATACCCAATACATACTATATGTTAGATTGTGGATATGACTTTGGTATTTTGTTTGAAAGCTCATTTTGTTTAAGTAGTTTGTAGTGTCTTGTAGACTGTATGGAAAGTCTTCTGTGCTGCTGTGCCAAACGCTAGGATTAATGTAGATATTAAGTTAATGTTTATAGTGATGATGCAAATGGAAAGCGTTAATTAAATATTAAGGTAGTATTAACAGAAGAGACAAAGAATTGGTTCACTTTCTTTGACTTCACTAGAGCTTTGGTTTAATACATCCTGACTGAAACGCTGTTAGCAATATGTGGATGAGTTGTTTCTTTGTAGTAGTAGTTCTTCATGGTGCGTATTGTGAGTATCACAAAGAGCAGCCAACCTGTAATGACGACATAATTTAGTAGCATTGTGAGTATGCGTCATGCAACATCTGCTACTTGATTCATTTCCGACTTGCCATTGCTGCACAGAGTGCTCAGCCTCAGTTTAAGTGCTTTTGCAGTGTACAGTTTGTTTAGGATAGAAATTGATGTTTAGAAGGAGCCTGTGAGAGAGACAAACTAACCCTGCAGTCCCAGGAGAGAGGATGGAGAATATTGTGCTTGAAATTTAGAGAGCTATCTCACCCGCACTAAGTGGTTAAGAACTAAATATAACAGTAGAGCAATTTCAGAAAAAATAGTCACGCTACGTAGGTACGTGTTTTAATGCATATGGACTAATTGGTGTTCTTATGCTTTTAGGCCATGAATATACTGGTTCCCTTCATGTTTAAATATGCAGTAGACAACCTCAACCAGGTATCTGGAAATGTACTCAACCTCGGCGCTGCACCAAATACAGTGGCAACTGTGGCAACTGCTGTTCTCATTGGCTGTAAGTGGTATTCCCAAATCTGTTGGCAAGTGTTAACGTTCCTCGGTAAGGCAGCGGGATAGCAGAGCTTCTGACCTTTGCGCTGCTAAGCATCTAGGATGGTTATTTCATAGTTACTTCTGTGTTGGTCTCTGTTTCCATTGTGCTGTGACCTGACTTCTGGTATTCCAATTAAAAAATGAAATAATGCTTATAGAAACAATTCTTGATTATAAATCCTACCCTTTCTTATAACCAGCTGCAAAGAACCTGATTTAAAATGCGCGCAATGGTTTATAAATGAAAAGTAGCATAAAGTTTTGGACCAGTTAAGTATAAATTACATTTGAACTAAAAATGTTGAAAATATATAAAGAATGAGGCTAATGTAATTTCATGCATGAAGGGAAGTTGGAAATATAATTATTTTCATTTTGTAAACTTTTTCATCCTTTTCTAGATGGTATCTCAAGAGCTGGGGCAGCGTTATTTAATGAAGCTAGAAACGCAGTATTTGGGAAAGTAGCTCAAAATTCAATCAGAAGGATAGCGAAGAATGTTTTCCTGCATCTTCATAACCTGGATTTGGCGTTCCATCTAAGTAGGCAAACTGGAGCTCTGTCAAAAACCATCGACAGAGGAACAAGAGGCATCAGTTTTGTTCTTAGCGCTTTAGTATTTAATCTGGGACCTACCATGTTTGAAGTGGCACTAGTCAGTGGAATTCTGGTAAGTGGTGTTTATTCATGAGCTGGAATTGTCTCATTTAGGAATAATACATTGATTTTCTTTTACCAAAGTCTGCCGAGTATTAATAAAAATAATAAGAATAATAATAGTTGAATTTACAAGGTGGTTGTGAAAGCAACTGCTGTAAAGGAGAACAATCCATAATTTTCAAATATTAGGTACTTTAAATTGGCTTATTTGAAATTATTTTCACATTTAGCGCCTGCCTTCAGCCAGTGATATTTATATGGACAATTTTTAATGTTTTTCTTCAGAATTGTTGAAAAAATGAAATCAGAAAAGTAAACCGTGCACACAAGTGTCAGATATATTTGGGTGAATACCAAGGAAACAATATAAATGTCCAGGAACGTTGTGTCTTTAGCGTGTTGATGATAGAGGAGGGAGTAATTATTGGCTCTCTTCTGAATAATGGTCTTTTCTTACCCAGAACTTAGAAGTGAAAATTATCTGTTGGAAAGTAGACTTCTCCTTCTTGCAGGTTTTAAGCTTAATAAGCTCAATTTAAAATTTTTCTTTTATAAATCATACTTACAGTCTTTGAAATCAGGATCTTTGGATATTTATATGCTAAAATCTAAATCTCGATTATGTAGCTTAAACTAAATTAAAAGCAAGGATCTTGTTTTGTTTATTACCCTTCTTTTTAGAAGGACTTAATAAAATTTGAATGTAACAATATGAGTCAAAACCCTTGTTGATATTGGGTTAAATTTTATAACCTTTGGAAGTTGCAAATCAAACTGACTGTCAGCCAACTTGCCACGGTGCTTTAATTTTTCTTCTTATGGCTTTTCTCTCCTGATGTACCCTGAAGTACAGAAAATGCTTCATAAATTGTTTTGCAAAGCCATTTATTTCTTCTTCTGCAGTCTTCAGCTTTCTTCCAAAACCTACCCAAAAAGCATGTAAACAAGTACTTAGTTGTGCTAACAGCACAAACATCAGCAACATTTATGTTTTATAATGGCAAAAATAACCTCGCCAGTATTATGTTATGCATTAGCTCTTGGTTATCTCCTCCTATCTTTTTATCTGTGCCCTTCTCCTTGCTACTTTCCTTTTGAGTTTACGCCTGCATTTAGTCCAGCTGTTCAGAGCAGGGAGTGTGTTGGGAGGGACCTTCAGAGTTCTTGTCTTGGGCTAAGCTACCAATTTTGAGACAACAGTGAAGTTGTGAAAATTATTATGACTTTTTTTTCTTCTATTTTAAATATTGTAGTACTACAAATGTGGTGCGGAGTTTGCTTTAGTAACTCTGGGGACACTGGGAGCCTATGCAGCGTTCACGATAGGAATTACACAGTGGAGGTAAGGCATGCCCTCAGATGCGTCAGGATACTTAGTGTTTCCTCAGCCTGAACTCTTGACTGTATTAAGTCTTCATTTTACAGGACTAAGTTTCGAATAGAAATGAACAAAGCAGATAATGATGCAGGTAATGCTGCGATTGACTCACTACTGAATTATGAGACTGTGAAGGTAAGACCAATCTTTACTACTAGTTTCTTTGTCTTACTTCTGTCAGCCTAGGGAAAGTGAGTCATAAGATTCATCTTCTACAGGGCTACGTATTTGGAGCAATAGCATACTTTTGAAACATTCTTCATTTGAAGAGAACTATGCGATATAGACGGAGTAGCATGAAAGTTGTTAGTGGGGCTTGAAAAAAAATCTGTTTGCTAATAGAGTGAGAAGTTTCTTTCATGACAATCGCTTTGGCCATCGATTTCTGCAAAGTGTAAACTTTTAGAGTCTTGAAGAAGCTTCTCTTCACTTGTTTGCAAAATTGTCTTCTGAATGGCAGCCCACAGCATACTGTCTTCTCAGATGACCATGTGTACTGTTTTCGTTACCTATTGCGGTTTGTAGCACTCCATTGCAATGTTTGCATGAAAGAACAGGTCTCTATTGGTTCTTCTACTGCTACTATTAAAAAATCCTGTGGACATCTTTGAAGTTGGCCAGGCTCATGCTTATTTTATGCTTCTTTCAATTGGAGAGCTAGAACTGGAAAGATAAGCCGTGGAGTTACCTGTGAAGAAGGACCCAGAAGTAGACATTGTGTGAGAAGTACTGTTCTAGAGAATTTGCCATCATCACAGTAACAAGGATGTTCTAGTACATAGCAGACAGTAACCTTTTCTTCTTTTTAGTATCTAGTGGCAGCTGATGTTTGGTTTTGACATTAATCAGGTAGAAGTTCTGCAAGACAGACACCCAGTGTTACTAGAATATGAGTATGGTAGGGACCTCCATGTCGTCATCTTTCCCTGTTTGCTCATGGTTTTTGTCTTCACATACTAATGTTTTATCTTCTTTTCTCTTTAGTTGTTCGAATTGTTAAAGAGGGGTTACGTGTGTATCTGTGCATGTAGTATGTTTATACTGAATTTTATAACTAGTTAAATATACAGTCTAGTATGTTTGAGAATGTGACATGTATTATTTTTCTGTATATCATAGTATTTCAATAATGAAAAATATGAAGCCCAACGGTATGACGAATTCTTGAAGATATATGAAAATGCCTCCCTGAAGACTACCTCTACTTTAGCTCTCCTGAACTTTGGACAGAGTGCTATATTTAGCATTGGCTTAACGGCCATCATGGTGCTTGCTAGCCAGGGCATTGTTGCAGGTAACTCATCTGTCTATAAGCTAAAAATGACTCTTCTTTACCGTAATTCATCCATAATAGAGATGTTAATTTTAATTAACTTATGATTAATGTGATAGTTCATTTGAGAGTTTTTGCTTGGGAATTTGGGGTGTTTCTGGTTCTTGGAGTGTTGCTAGTTCCATTATATATATGTATCAGTAACCAGTGTGATTTTATCAGAAACATTTTAAAAGTTTGGCAGTTAGAGAAAGATGCTAAGAAAATGTAGTTTAGGGAAGTTTCTGTTGAAGGACTGTGAAAGACACAAATACTTCTGTGGACTTTCTACAAAGATCCTTTCGTTTTACCCTTCTTCCTTGCCATGTTGGCAAGATTCAGAGCTTTTTTCCAGTGGGTATATACCTGCGTGCTGTCTCCAGTAGTTTTATTACCAGTGTTCTTCACTTGCCTTAGATTAATAAGAGCACATTATTAAAAGAATTGTTTCTGTATGTTAGAGTTTTTCATCTATATTTGTCTAATTTACTACACAAAGTAAAGCCTGCTTGTTTGGGAAGACATAGTACAAGCTTCAAATACAGTAGACGAACGCAGTATCAGGATGAGGCTCAGCTAAAATAAGGTGGTTTTAGAGTAAAAATAATGGTGCTTTAAACACTGTTAGCATCCAGGTGTGTTTGAAGGGTAGACCTTTATATCAGGTTGTCTTTCTTGCATCTGCTTTGCTCTTTTTAAGAGATGCCAGGACGGGAAAGAGTTACACTGTGAATGGATAAGTTCAGTAGGTGCAGTATATGGCTGTCCTTAAGAAAATGTAGAATAGCCTTTTAGTGGGATGGTAGAAATATGGCTTTAAATCATCTTTCTGGACCTGTTTCAGCTGAACTGAGCCGGCACTTACCTTTAGCTAGTGTGTCATCCTGAGTTTTCCCTTGACCAGCGTATTTGATATTAAGCTGCCCAGAGGTTCTCACTATATGTTTTAGCAGCTCTGTTGCATGTACTATGAAAGTCCTCTCTCTCGATTGTGACAATTTCTATCATCTGGATTTGTCTATGATTGTACTTAAGATTGTCTTTTCTGGTTCTTACTTTCATATATTAGTTCCTCCCTTTCTAACTTACTTAGGCCCCTTTATGTTTCTTTCTGTGGAATTTACAACTTTACAACGTGGTGTTTGCCATGAATTTCCTGATACGCTGTTTGTTTTACTTTCCAGGTGTTTGGTTTTTGGTGGGTTTTTTGTTTTTGTTTTTTTTTCTTTAGTGAAATCCACACAAACATTGCCATTCATTTTAGGCACCTTCCTATATAGAATCTGATCTTCTGGGAATGCGTTTTGTTTACTATTTAAACATCTGGGTTTAGAAATGGGATAAAAGAAACTAGACTTGATTGACTTGGATTATTTTTTTAAATCTTTTGGTGCTTCCTAACAAGACGACCCTTCAAGTCTCCTTATTCTCTCACATCCATTTTGTCTTAAGGCAGCCTTTCTGTTGGAGATCTAGTAATGGTGAATGGATTGCTGTTCCAGCTTTCTCTTCCCCTAAACTTCCTGGGAACAGTATACAGAGAGACAAGACAAGCACTTATAGATATGAATACCTTGTTTACGCTTCTCAGTGTAGATACCAAAATTAAAGTAAGTAGTAGCTTATTTTCCTAAAGTATCTGGGTATTTAATAGGACTGTTTTCTGGCAATGCTGTCATTTCACCCTGTTTGTTACCTTCCAGGTTTAATCTCTATTCAGGACAGACATGTTGTGTAAGGATGCTGGTCTGCCTCTTCTTTGAGTGCAGTTAGTGCAATAGCAGCTGCTTTTTTTCTTGCAGAACCTTTTAGTGACAGCAAAAGTTGCTTCATGGAAGCTGTGTTTGTATTGAGATTTTTTTTGTCTAAGTATTCATGCCTTGTGCTTGAATTTTTATTTGTAATTAATGATGCAGAATTTATTACTGCAAAAGAAGTTGTGAAGCAGAGTGTTTACAGCAGAAATTTTTACCTTCTTTGGGGAAAAGGAGGAACAAACCAATTTCACTTGTGTGGCAGATTATAGTTATTTTCAACATATCCAAGCTGGAGTGTCTATTTGCCTTTTTCTGAGCTAGGAAATGGGCTGTTCAGCTTGTTGAACTGCTTGAGATACTTTCTGGGCAGCATATAAAGTGGCACTCTTCTTTTAATAGGACAAAGAGCTGGCTCCGCCCCTGCAGATCACACCACAGACTGCTGCCATCGCCTTTGATAATGTGCATTTTGAATACCTTGAGGGGCAAAAAGTCCTTGCTGGAGTGTCTTTTGAAGTCCCTGCAGGAAAGAAAGTGGCCATTGTAGGAGGTAGTGGGTCAGGGTGGGTAAATGGACTAAATACGCCAATCAATGATGCAGAATTTTATTTCTTAAATGCTTTTGTTCTTGTTTTTCACTTTTTGTAATTTTTGTTAGTGACATCAGGTCTGTTTGGAGATTGTGAATGGCAAAGCAGGAACGTAACGTTAGCTTCAATTCTTCTCAATTTCAGGAAAAGCACAATTGTGAGATTATTATTTCGTTTCTATGAACCTCAGAAAGGAAATATTTATGTTGCTGGACAGAACATACAAGATGTCAGTTTGGAAAGTCTGAGAAAGGCCATAGGAGTTGTACCTCAGGTATACCATGTTTCACTGTCCCCAAATGGTCCATCGTAATAGTAATTCTCAGTGTTCTGATGCTGTGGTTCAGTGAAGGCCAATCCTAATGCAGTGATACTGCCTAGTTCCTTTGAAAGTCACTGTGCTTTTTTTTTTCCCCAGGAAATACTATGTTTTTATGTGCATCATCATATAGGTCCAATTTCTGAAGTGTGTTTAAGGCTCTTCGTGAGAAACTGCCTCCAGCTTTAAGTGATTTAGCTTTACAGTTGATAACCACCCATAATGAGTTAGCAAAGTGGTAGAAGTCTGCATGACATGTATGTGTTCAGGACACAAAATGTATTAATCCCATTTTTGGGGAAAGAAATTTCCCCAAATACTTTTACCTTCAGGCTTTGTAGACAAATATAACCTATTCTGTATTGATTTCTTTTATGGATTGGGGACAGTTTTTAAACTATTGTTCATGGTTTCTTGTTTAAAATATTCTTTCCATAAATGTAGGATGCTGTTCTCTTCCATAATACTATCTATTACAATCTGCTCTACGGCAATATCAGTGCGACACCAGAAGAGGTGTACGCAGTAGCAAAGTTGGCAGGAATCCACGATGCCATTCTTCGAATGCCAAATGGTTACAACACTCAGGTCGGTGAACGAGGACTCAAGCTCTCAGGTAGGTTCTTAAGTGCACAGGTTCTTTGTATCCCTTTTGCTTTGAGGACATACCCCAAAGTTCAATGCATAGTTTATTCCTCAGTCAGACTTGCTTTTAGCTTATTTACATTGTAACATAATGGTAAGGCTAAATATTAGTACAAAGATCTGTAGTTTAAGGCAACTGTAGTCTACAAGTTAATTAAAACATTGTATTTTCAGGGGGTAGCGTTAAATGAGTTGATACGTAAGCATGTAGATGCATCTAAGTAAAAATGATCTTTCTCATAATCTATTTAGGTAGTGGAATGTGTGTGAATAGAGTTGGGAACTTCATATATGTGTGCTTTGCATGTAGGATGTGATAGGCTCACGTATATGCATAGGCCTTCTAAATTTGTGTTTTTAAATCTAAACAGCTGAAAGTTAGGTGGTGGTTTGTTTTTGCTGTTGTTAGTAAGGCAATGGGATTTGTTGTTGCAGCGAGGTCGTTTTGGACCCTGTTCATAATGAAAGGGCCTTCATGTCTTAGGTGTTTCTTACCTATGAATTGTGTAAGAAACAACATGAAAATGGTGTCTGCGTATCTGCAAGCTATGGATTTGTGTTACACAACCTTGGTACTGAAACAAAAAAAGCGTGAGTTTAGGTTCTCAGAGTCCCTTTGTATTTGGGTATACACTCTACAGAGTAACTGTTCTAGACTAGAAAGATCATATCATGGCATTAGCCAGGCTTTGCTTGGCATGCCAGCCTTTTGGGGCCACTCTAACAGAAAATTCACTTTACTCCTTCTTCTCTACAGCTGTCGAATATTAAAATTACATACACTTGTTCACAGGGAAGATGATGCTTGAAAGCAAACATTCTTCCTGTGGCAGAGTTATAACATAAGGTGAGGGATCACATGGAAACTGGGAAGTGTCTAAATCATTTCCCATGTCCTTTTTCTGTTTTTTATTGAGGGCACATAGGATTTTAGCATTATGGAGTTTAAGTATAACTTTTTAGGTAGTAGCTAGATTCCACTGGAATGCTTTCGGTCTCTATCTCTTAGGTTGAAGGTGCACTGAGACAAAGCTAATAATGATGTCCACATAAGTGTAATGCTTACTAAATGTGCATTGAATGAAACAAAAATGAAATTACTGTTTTAGTTGAAGGACATAGTGCTATCAGGTTATTTTATAATAATGTAAATAAGTCTTTATCTTCTTATAGCTCTTACAGTTTTTTTAATAGGTATTTGATGCAAGATAGAATGGGATACTCATTTAATGAGGTTTCCCCATTTAATTCACTGATGGGTTTGGTTCCCCTCTTTGGTGGATATTATGAGAAGTAGAAGGTGCATTTGCAAAATTCATTAAAACCATCTCCTGTTGTCTTGTTTTGAAAAAGCAAAACGCACTTTAGTTTTGCTTAAAATTGCTAGCCAATACAAGCAGTGCTGGGGCAGTTTTTCATACTGGTTTGGTATCTTTTTCTAACGCAGTCTTAAAGGTGTTTAGATAAGTGAGGTCATTAAAAATATGTGGAAGGATTTTGACAAGGTAGATAGCATACTGCTGAATTGTGTGCTGAGAGTGAGTAGTAGTGGAAAAACAGTGGTACGTACACAAGTTAACTACCGCTCTGCCTGAGGAGAGGCCATATCGCTGCGGTAACACGTAGGATGTGTCTTTCTAAACAACTTCTCCTGGATACAAGGCCTTACTGTTTGGCGGACTCTAAACATGCGTGGCAGAGCTTGATTTTCTTCCACTCGGGCTCCATGGACAAGACAACATGTATTGCTAGACCGAAGAACAGGTCAGCTGTTTTCATTTGCAGGTAGGATGGAGCACTACAGGGCAGACTGCTCTGCTCCGTTGGGAATGAGGTATGGCCCTACTGGAGAGACAAGTTTATCTCCATGAGTTTGGAAACTTTGGGGTACCAAAGGTTGCTTGAGAATAGTACTGAGAGGTATGGATCTTCGGGGGCTGGTGGGGGTGCCGAGGCAGGAGCGCAGGAACGTGGTGTGTTCAGGCGGAGCTGCTGCCTGGTGCGAAGCCAGCAAGCTGTGTGCGGTGTTTCTCACTGGGCGGCTGCTGAACTCAGGAGTCCTAGTCTCTTTGATACAGAGGAGCAGAAGCTACATTCTGCATCCAGAACGTATGTGCAGGAGGAAGCATGCACATTTGCAAAAGGGGAATACAGCAAAGGTTAGAAGGGAAATAAAATACGTGAAGCACAAATCTGGGTGAGTGAGTAGAAGATACAAAATTAGGTACTGGCAGAACTGTAGAGAACCGTGATAATGAGAAAATATTTCTCTTGTGCTGCCTGTCTCCCCAGAGTAGTCATTTCTAGAAAAAGGATTTGACTAACAATAGGTAGGAAATGTCTGGGAGTTTATAGAAGCATAGAATGGTTTGGGTTGGAAGGGATCTTCTGAAGATCATCTAGGCCAACCCCCCTGCTCTGGGCAGGGACATCTTTTACTAGATCAGCTTTCTCGAAGCGTTAGCTTTATGTTGAGGTTTAGATTGGATATTAGGAAGAATTTCTTCACTGAAAGGATCATCAAGCATTGGAACAGGCTGCCCAGGGAAGCGGTGGAGTCACCATCCCTGGAGGTATTTAAAAGACATGTAGATGTGGTGCTGAGGGACATGGTTTAGTGGTGGACTCGGCAGTGTTAGGTTAACAGTTGGACTTGATCTTAAAGGTCTTCTCCAACCTAGGTGATTCTGTGTCCCATTCTTAATCTGGAGAGGTGTGTGTGGGCACGTTGGAGTTTCCCTCTGACCTCGAGACTCCTTTACCAGAGCCTTTCTGAAAATGGGGTGTGGCTTTACTCCGTCCTTCATTTTGTGCTACCACTATGATGGTCATAATCACCCATCTAACAGTGCTTTAACAAAAGTGGTGTTTAGAAAGTGAAGGGAAGTATGTTCTTTTCCTGTTTTGCTTGTATTTAAAGAAAAAAGACTATGGAAAATACTTCTCGGGAGAAAGACACTGGATTTCTGAGGTGATAGAAGAAGTGCTCAGTGGGCATTTGCCATTGAAGTAGCAGCTTCAGTTTCTTGTTTTCAACAAACTAGCGGAGTATCGGCAAACAGTAGCAATAAACAAGCTCCAGTAGTGTTTACAGTCAGGGTACAGGAGCGTTAGGCTGATGCTCTCAGAAACGTCTGCTCACCTTGGCCTTCCTCAGACTGCGCATTGGAGTGATCTTAAATGCAGTAGCGTGCTCAGCTCTTGGAGAGTTTGATTCTGTGTGCTTTCGCTTGCAGGTGCCAGTGTGTGGGTTTGGGTTGGGATGTGGAGCTAACGTGTCTGCTGTGTCCCCTGTGCTTCTGTTAGATCAGTATTTTCCTTGATCATGAAAGTTTTAATGGCCAGAAATGGTTTAGTTGTTTAATGGATTGGAGATGTCAAATGCATACCTTTGAGTTCCTTCAGTACCTCTGTAAAACTATGGCATCTGTTACTTTGAATCTCTGTAGTTCTCTGAATAGTAGAATGCCTCCCTAAATTGTTATAAAGGTATATATTAGGTTAATTTCTGAATTGGTTTAGTTGTTTGTTGTTTTTTTTTTTTAAGTTGTGTGAGGCTTCTTATACTTCTAGTTTAAGAAAATAGGGCTCGGTCTTTTTTAAATAATATTTTGTGGGAGAAATAGGGGGAGTGAAAGCTCTCTGAATTTAAGCAGTCCTCTCTGAAATCCAGGCATTTTATATGCATGATGGTAAAAATGATGTTTTCAGGACCACTGACATGGTGAGTGTCTCAGTGAAAGGCCCAGTGGCAATGAACGTGGGTCCCAGGTGTGTGAATGGCAGTCGTGATGTGTGGGGCCAGTAAAGGCTGTGATCTTGATCTGGAGCCTTGGTTCTGTGAATAGTTAAATCCGTTGAACGCAACAAATACTTAGTTTAAAAAATCGTAAGTAAATCAGATTCTTCCTGTATGCAAAAAATGTGGTATATTGTGGATTCCTTCCAGTAAATGAACAGCTTACTTCTTTGAGGACTGCCATTGGAAAACTGTATGGTAGAAATGCTGTCTTGATACTTCAAAACTGGTGGATTTTTTTTATAATTAGCAACAACCTTAATACAAACAAAACTCCCTAATGGCAGTACAGCAGCATGGATAACAGACCTCAGTATCTGAGTTTTCTCTCCCCTAGTGTGGTTTTCCTTGCTTGTGTGGTATGAAAATAGGCATAAGCAAGTCTTAATTGCAATGAGAACTTCATCAATTTAAATGGTGAAGTAAGCATTTAGTGCAGTTCTTACTGGTCTCAGTGATTGATGCATCAAGAGTAAATAATGAAAAACAAGCTGTTTTGGCTTTTTCAAGTAGAATCCACGTCAGTGTTTTTCTAATAGATGTGTAATAGACAGAGCTTTCCTGAACGAAAGGATTAACATGCTGCTCTCCTGAATATGAATGAACATGAAACAAGTCGATATGTTACAAATGTAAGGAAAGACCTTGGATTTTGTTATTGTAGCATGTCTTTCAAACATGGATATCGTCAAGCTGTGAGTTTTGAACATGCTTTAAAGGAGAGAGAGAGAGAGAGAGAGGGTATATTAAAATAGAGTGAGTAAATTGTACAATTCTAATTGCTACCAAGTTCTGCCAAAGAGACAGTTTAAAATTTGAACTGCAGCGTTATTATCAGCCTTTTAAATGGTTTATTAAAGCATGTTCTCTCCTGATAGGAATGGAACATTAACAAGAATATAATGGTATTAAATGGAGTGTCTTGGAGTCTTGAATAAAACAAAGGAGGACAAGTGCACAAATGTGAAATGTTTGCATTGCATACCAAATGTTTAGCAGATTTTAAGTTCTCAAATGCACCTGTTTTCCTGTCTGTAAAAGTTGCCCTGAGTTATTCTTGAGTAGATGTTGGCTGTAAGGATTGTGAAGGAAGGAAACTAGTCTGAAACCTGGTTACATCAGAAACCAACAGGCAGTAGATTGCAGAATGAAGGTGGTTTTCAGTACCATATTAATTGTGTTCTTTAATGCAATTTGCTGGTTAAAGCTGTTAGGTATGGACGCTAAGTCTGGGCCATTATGGAGTGGAAAGTAAGATGAATTTCAAGGAGATACCTGAAAGAAAAATGTGTGTGCAAAATGCATGAAATCAAATACAGCAGGCATGGACAGAGCATTGTTTATTTGCGAGAGAAAACAGGACATGTGTATGCAAAGTTACTGTGTGGGGCGTAGCTTAGAGCAGGTAAATGAGCTCCTACTCCCTGGTGTATAGAGTGAGTTACTGCACATTGTAGTCAGTTACCTGCTCTTGCCTCGTAGCATATGCGGAATAGTTCCCTGTCCTTTTCTGAAAGGATAAGCAATCTTGAGTCACTTTGGATTTACCAGGGAGCGGGAACTTGTGTGATATCTTATGGAACATGTACAGACCTTTATCAGTAGCAACAATGATGTATATTTTAAAAAAAAAAAAAAATAACCAAGGCCCAAAACAGTCATGTCTGCTGTTGAATTGAGACTATCACGATTTAACTTTGTCTTTTTTTTTTTTTCCTCTCCCCTCATCCCATTCAGGAGGAGAAAAGCAAAGAGTTGCGATTGCTAGAGCGATGTTAAAGGAGCCACCTATTTTTCTCTATGATGAAGCCACATCATCTTTAGATTCAATTACAGAAGAGGTAAATTGGGATTAAAAAATATAAAACTTCTGTAGTGTAATGGTGTCTGATTCTGGTGCTTTTTCCGTGTTCTTTTCCTCTCAGAAAGAATTCTGTTCTTGTTGCCAGATGGCTATCATGTTTTCCTGGTATTATTATTAAGGCATCCTATGTCTGAGCCCTTTTCCTAAAAGCCAGAGCAGAGATACCAAGTCTCTGTCTACTTTGAGAGACAGCGCAGAATATCAACTCTGTCTCTGGGTATATTCTCTGTTGTACACTCGAGGTCCCATTCACCATTAAACGTTTATCTCTTGGTGCTGTTGCAAATACCTCATGTGACTATGAAGTGTGAAGCTTTCTAATCCACTTTAAAAGGTGTTTAGATGACATCTAGCATTCATTAAAAATGTCTTATAAATAATTGTGATGTAATGCAGAACAGAAAACTGCTTGCTTGTTGTGCAACATCTTTCCGAGATGCAAATCAGGTAGGTGTAACCTGCGGTGCTGGTATTAATTTGCATTCATTTCGCAGGAAGGGCTGTGAAACATCAGAGCGTTGTGACATAGATGTCATGACACTACCACAGTAACTGCATCGGGCTTCCTAACTACGTCTTTGCTTAAACACAAAACTCTCAGCACCGGCAGTAATTTCACAAACTAATGTCATCAAAAACTAGAGCTAGAGCTATGTTTGTGTTCACTTACGCAGATTACTGAGCGAATTTATTGACCTGTAATCACTAAATTACTTTCACTTTCCAGATACAAAGAAATCAGAGTACAAACTGTACATGTCTATAGTACAGCATTCAAATATAGTACAGCTTCTTCATCGGACCAGAAATGCTCATAACACTCACAATTCTACTACTTGGATTCTTTCTCTCTTTTGTTTTGCCCTATTCATTGCAAGAATCATAAGCAAAGCTGAAAGTTTCACAGCAGAACTGCACTTTAAAGACAGCAAATGAAAATGAGTCCTGTCCACAAAAGTATGTCTGGTAATCAAAGTGCTTTCTGACCAAGGCAAGCATTTGTCAGGAAAATGAAGTGGACGCTTCACTTACTGTAGCGAGGGCACAAATTCCCAGTTAGTGCTGCTTACATCTGAACGCCGTTTGGGAAGATGGAAGACTAGCTCACAAAGGAAGCAGTAGATAGAGAGATAATTCCCAGGATTGCTTGAACTTTATGTTCCACATTGACATGATACCGAGAGGGATTTTTTCTTTCACTTTCATTGATTGGAAAGTGTTGTTATGATTTATTATTTTGATGTGCCCTTACTGCAGTTTATGTTGCTTTTGTAGAATGGCTGTATGGGGGAGTTTTTCCTGAAATCAAGTTACGCTTCTCTTCCTTTGTCCCTTGGGATATCTGCATTATTCTATGAATAAAGGTTTTTTTGCACTTTGAGGACTTTATCAGAGTCACAGATATTTCATGCTTGGGATTCTTCTGTTTCTTCTGTAGCTACTTGTAGTTGTTTCTTATTGTGAAGCTGTAGCAGTACTGGAGATGTTTCTCAAAACTTATTTACAGTAATTTGCGTATTTCCAGGCAGCATTTTATTTCTCTTCATACCACCTAGGAGTGTGTAAGAGTGTTTGTCTCTATTTTAATCTTGCAGAATATTCTCAATGCCATGAGGGACATGGTGAAACACCGAACATCGGTTTTCATTGCTCACAGGCTGTCGACAGTAGTTGATGCAGATGAAATCATTGTGCTGGATCAGGTGAGGTCATCACCCCGTGATGTATAATTTTCACTTAATGTCAGCGTTTGTTTGAGAGAGTCTGTGTGTTCATTTTGAAAGATTATACCACCGCCAAGCTACTGAAAGTTCTTTCGTTGGAAATGAACCATGTTAGAAAATTCTAACCCAAGCGTTGCTTTTTATATATTTCTCTTCTTCGCAACTAACAGTTTATCAGTTGCAGAAACTTGCATATTTGACTCTTTTTTTTTTTTTTATGTGGTATTTTACTTCAGTTGCATAGTTCATTTAATTACATGTTCTTTATATGGATTGTGGCAAATCTCGCTTGATGCTCTGGGACTGGTTTAATGTTGCATGTTTTTAATCTGATTTATTACATGCTTCTGCCAGATTAGGTTTCCTAATGTGTTCCCCCAGTTTATGCTTCATTCTCATTACTCAGCGAGTGTCTATTTTTCATATACATCCATCGGTTTTTTCCTTTCAGTGGAAAGAGAGAGGACAGCATGTTCTGTTTCCATGCAGATAAAACTGTTGTAGGGTTGTTCAATCTAATTATGTTATAAAACTGAACACCATTCTTGGTTGTACCTGTAGAAAAGTATGATTATTCCCTTTCTGGGTGCTTCTCTTACTGAAAAAAAAAAAAAGTAGTTTCAACCTTTGATGTGCTAATATCACTCTTCAGCTGTTATGTCACATTCAGTCTGTCCCAAGTCCATTTTCTTCTCTATTACCCATATCTGGCTATAGATTTAAAATAAACAAATGTCCTTATTATAACTTCATAGTTACTCTTTTAACTAATAATGCTGAAAATACAGTGCTCTAATCTGCAGATAATAGATGTTCAATTTATCTCTGCATTTTTTCGGTTGCTATTTATATGCTTGTGATCATAGGTGTATTTAGTAGCTAAAATATGCCTATCTAAAAGAAAATAAATTATTCCTACAGTACGTTAAATGGTTTCATGGGGAATTAGAACAAAATCTTAGGAAATGGTGACATTCACGACTATCTTAGCTATGCAAATCTCAGTTTCATGTGAATCTCAAAATGAAGTAGTGGAATAAATCACTCGTACTACTCTGTGTAGTTTTTATTTGGTTTTGATCTGCTTGTTTTTCCAGCTTTTTTTTTGCTGAAAAATCCTTTCCTAAGGTGTATCCTTTATGTAACTGCATGTTAAAACGTCTTGCAAATGTTTTTTAACATGTTATAAGGCAATCTGCGACTTTTTGTTTTCGATGCAAGTTTTCACAGCTTACTAAGAGTGTGTTTTGTGTTACAGTGTAACTGTTAAATTATAAATAAAAGCACAACCTAAAACTGTAAAACAGCTAGGGTGCTCACTTTCATGAATGATGTTAGTGTAATAAAGATTGTGAATGAGTAAGGCAGCGTGGTGCATCGCTTTTCGTGCCCGACTGCTTCACGAGGCATCATTGACGTTTGCTCAGCAGAAAGTTGCCTCTTGTCCCAGCTTGATTGATGAGCACCGTGTTCACAACCAGGTAAATAAGGCTCAGTGGCGGAGATGAGACAACATGATTGTGACTGGTTTTGCTTAGCAATGGAAATACGGCATCACGATTTCAGCACCTTTGCCCAGGTGAAGTCAGAATAATTCTTGAGTGAGTAAACAAGTACTGTATTAATGATATTGATCTTCATGCTGTGAAGCTGAACAGCGAAGTTATGTTTTTGATGGTTGTTCAAGAGTTATTAAAAAAAAAAAGGCCATAATTCAAAAGTCTAGTCTCTACTACAATGAACTCTCCAAATTAACCACTTAAAGTTTTTAAATAAATTCTGCAGTTATGTTGGTCGAGTGCATATTTGTTCGGATTCCACCAGCACGACTAGTAATAGAAGTGACAAGACCTAATTTTTTTCCCAGCATGTTCATCAGCAGCTGTCACAAGGAGGTAGATTTAATTGTAGATCAGAATTTAGAACCAATATAAAATCCATGTAGTTGTCCGTATAATGCTGTCTTTTCCCAAAAGAAAGAATAGCTGGAGAACGAATACATTATTTTAATTTGAAGTCAGAGAACGTAAATGCCTATATCAAAGTAAAATGATGAGTCTTTTTTGAAGAGCAGTAGTGTTCCACTGTCTGTAAGATTTGAGTTCTCCTTTCCAACTCTTCCTTCCCTTTTCCGCAGCGATAGTCAATAAATCATCTTTGCTCTTGAGAATAGCACAGGTGAACTGAACCGCTCTCTGGATTTTCATGACAGCGATTGCAATGACAGAAGTTACTGAGCACCCATCTAAAAGCACAATTTACACTAATTGTTTTTAGGATTTGATTTTAAATGTGTTTTGCTTATCTAGTACTAATCCCTCTCTGTATGCTCTTTTCTTTTAGCTTCTTAGTGTAAGTCACGCAAAGACAAATAAATGTTTGGTTTGGTACATTCATGTGACTGTTGCACTAGTAGTTTAATACCTTGCTTGTCATATAGAGGTGTGCATTTACTTTAAATAGCTCTTCCAGTTTACATAGTAAAACTTTCCATGTTGGTGGGCTTTAAATTTTGTCCATGTGGACAAAAGGCATCTACGTTTCCATTTATGTAAGTTGGAGAAGGACACGGCTCCTTGTTTTCAGCTTGCAGCGTAACGCACAGTTCAGTGCACCACGTCTTCAGTCTTCCATTGCTGTCCCAAGCTCCTTCTCGTTAATAATTGCTGTAATCTATACTGTGAAGCTGTGGCCCGGCCCGTATGTTGGCAACACTTATATTCCTAAAGATCTGGTAATATTGATTACTGACTTATTCCCCTTCTTTTACAGGGTAAAGTTGTGGAACGTGGTAGACATGCAGACCTCCTTGCAAGCCCTAACAATCTCTATTACGAAATGTGGCATACGCAGAGCAGCAAAGTACTAAACAGTCATAGCAATCCAAATTGGGAAGAGAGAAATAATCGGATGTCCAAAGAAGAGGAAAGGAAGAAACTAGAAGAAGAAGTTATCAATAGCGTGAAGGGCTGTGGAAACTGTTCATGCTAAGTATGATCCTGGATTAATCTTCTATAACAGGTTAAAAATGCACAAGATTACAATGAAGTGCAGCTCTTGTTTCTAAGTCAGCCTTCAAAAACTTCCTGGGTTTTGCAGTTTTGGGGTTTTACAGTTTCTCAGAGGGACGTACTTTCAACCAAAGGAGTTCTATTTTTACATCTTTAGACATCTCTAATATTCAACGCCATCTGCAAGAGCTGAGCTTTTTCAAAAACTTTAAACTTCTCAACTAAGAGTATAATTTATGGCAATTTTTAGGCATTGGTAAGTTCTCCTGGTAGTCGCTTGAGGTGGATTATTAAATTGTAAACAGATTTGTCCTTGATTTACATTATTTCTCATCATTAATGATTGATAAATATGTCATGTTTTAATTGTAATTGGGCTAATTTGAACTCATTTGCTAGTGAGGAAGATGCAATTTAAATTCTTCAGTGCTGTTCTGGTTTAAAATGTTCTTCCTTGTAAAGAATAAGAAAAGCCTCAACAAAAAATTAGAGGCTTCTAGTAGCAAACTAAATATTGGAATTATCCATCTTGCCCTTCAAAAAGACCTTTTATACTGGACTATCAGGAAATGTATTGGTATTATTCTAAAAGAAAACTAACAGTATTTTTAAGAGCTCGCAGAAATCTGCAATTGACAAAACATTGTGTGACTTCATAGAAAAAATACAAAATGTTGTATGTAAATATGAAGAATCGGAAGTTTCTCTTAAATGAAAAAAATCCAAGTTCAGGATTCTGTATCCTCAACATCTACTGTTGTAGTCAAAGCAGAATGCAGTCACTTTTTCTATTTCAGTCATGGTCTTAGGGAGCAATTAAGATTCAATAAAGACTTCCATAAATTTTCATTATGTCATTAATGTATGAGAAAATGACCCTGATAACGTTGAAAGCGTTGCTATAATAATCTCCTCATTTCAGTAGTCAAAACTTCTTCAGTGTCAAGAAATCTGTCTTTGCGATTTGTAGGACATTACAGGTGTATGGGGTTTGCATGGCAAGGTTCTGGTAGTGGGGGGTCTACAGGGGTGGCTTCTGTGAGAAGATGCCAGAAGCTTCCCCCATGTCCGATGGAGCCAACGTCAGCCGGCTCCAGGAGGGACCTGCTGCTGGCCAAGGCTGAGCCCATCAGCGATGGTGGTAGCCCCTCTGGGATAATGTATTTAAGAAGGGGGGAAAAAACCACTAGGCAACAGCAGCTGGGAGAGAGGAGTGAGAATGTGTGAGAGGAACAGCTCTGCAGACACCCAGGTCAGTGAAGAAGGAGGGGAGGAGGTGCTCCAGGCGCTGGAGCAGAGATTCCCCTGCAGCCCGTGGAGGACCCCTCGCTGGAGCAGGTGGGTGCACGCGAAGGAGGTGGTGACGTCGTGGAAACCCTGCGCTGGAACAGGCTGCTGGCAGGACCTGTGGCCCCATGGAGAGAGGAGCCCACGCTGGAGCAGGTTTGCTGGCAGGACTTGTGGCCGCATGACGGACTCTGTTCCTGAAGGACTGCACCCCGTGGGAAGGACCCACATTGGAGAAGTTCGTGGAGGACTGTTTCCTGTGGGAGAGACCCCACGCTGGAGCAGGAAGAGCGTGAGGAGGAAGGAGCAGCAGAGACAACGTGTGATGAACTGACCACAACCCCCATTCCCCGTCCCCCTGCGCCGCTTGGGGTGGAGGAGGTGGAGAAATGGGGAGTGAAATTGAGCCTGGGAAGAAGGGAGGGGTGGGGGAAGGTGTGTTTAAGGTTTGGTTTTATTTCTCATTACCCTGCTCTGACTTTTGATTGGCAATAATGAAATTAATTTTCCCCAAGTCGAGTCTGTTTTGCCCGTGACGGTAATTGCCGAGTGATCTCCCTGTCCTGATCTCGACCCAGGAGCCTTTCGTTACATTTTCTCTCCCCTGTCCAGCTGAGGAGGGGAGTGATGGAGCGGCTCGGGGGGCACCTGGCCTCCAGCCGGGGTCATCCCACCACGACAGGTTTTATTTTTAGCCCTTATCTCTTCAGCGAGATTTACCGTATCTATTTATCACTAGTTATTCTGGTATAATTCTTCATGTTGAATTTAAAAATAAAAATCTTTCTCTTGGACGTTGAAAAATAATTTTCTTTTTTTCTGGGGAATTATACCAGTATAATTACACTGATATAATTATGTTTGTAAATTAGATGCAAGATTTCTCAGTGTGGGCACTAGCAAAGCACTGAATTCAGCGCTTCTGGAAATTTAGTTGCAAATAGTGTTTATTTTTCTGTGTTATACCCTCCCCTGAACTAAATATAGGAACAGTAACTTCAAGGGAGTGAAACCTTTGCTGTCTTTTCTGCTAGTCGCTCATTTTCTCTCTGTTAAAATGATGGGTGAAAAAAACCCAACCTGGCAGCAGTCTCTAGTTAAAAATGATTTTAAAAGTATATTGAATGCAAGGACTTCTGTTTTCATCCTTGGAGTGCAGAAGCAAAGTGAAGCCGTGTTAATGTAATGGCAGTTCAGTATTCTTCTAGCTTACAATCTTCCTTTTATTTTCACTAATTGTCTCCTTTTTTAGTTCCTGACAGCAGTAAGGTTGACTGTAAAGGTGCAGTTATCACCAAACTGCCAGAAACAGTTAGCAAAGGTTTATTAAAAAGTCTTTTTATGAGGCATCTGCCTTTCCTGTATCGTGGCTAATAAAAAAACCCAAAATGTGTTGGCCCTCCCCACCCCGCAAGAGCTAGTTTTTGGAATTAAATACTTTGTCTGCTGTTGCATGCAGCAGATAACGTGCAAAGGCTGTAAATAGTAATAACTCGGTCCTGAAGATTTTTTTTTTTCCTTTGGCACAACTACTAGAAATGTCACTGGTGTGAAAGACGGAGAAAAAGTGTTTTTCTCAATGAGCAGTTTTCCATGTTGCGGGGCTTAGACATCCCAGTAATTGTCTGCAGAGAGCACAGAGGCTGGCGTTGTCTTCCAGTCTGGAACCAAAAGCCATTTTCATGCCAGGTTTGACTGTGTCAGGGAAGGGAAGCTTTTCGGGGAACAGTGAGTGTGCGAAGGCGACGCGTGTGCTCGCTGGGGATGGACTCCGCAAGTGCTGGAAGAGCCTCGGGCATTGCAGGTTCAGAAGGAGGACTGTTTTCACGGGGTAAATGCCAGAAATGATCAAGGCCGGTTTAAATCCGCATTGCCTGTCTGTGCCGTCATTTTTTTGATGCCAGTCCATGTGCTGCAGCTCTGTCTGGCTTTAAGCAAACGGAATGACGGGAGGTAACTCTGAACAAAGGCACTTCCTAACACAGGAGGCCAGTCATACAGTAGAATGTTCGTTTTGAAGAATTGCAGTGAGTTTCTGGAGGTGACTGAAAACTTCCCGTGTCATGGAGTTGCTGGATAAACAGTCCGGATTTGTATGTTCCTTTATTTGAATGAATGCTCTCTTATGTTTGTCTCTCTGCCCCTTAGACACAGGTTACAAAAACAAACTATACCATTGTAAATTCAGCGGCTATACACAAGAAATGCAGAAAAGAAGAGAGGGAAGAAAAAAATAAAAAAGGCATCTGTACTAAGGAGAGCATAAAGGGTTCCTTTCCGGAGTTAAATGGGAAAAACTTCCTATAAAAGCAGAAAAAGCCGTTGCATAGCTGAAGAGTTGTAAATGAGCAGGAGCCTGGACTGCCACAGCCTCGCGGGAGTCCGTCCAACAGACGCAAGAACAAAATGCTCAGCGTTGGGTTTTGCTCGTCAGCAAACCTCAGAGCAGCACTCCCAGTACTTGGCGATTCTCTGGTCTGTTAGAAAGTAAAACTCGTGCTCTCTTTCTTCTTTTTTTGTTTGGTTTTTGTTTTTATTATTTTCATTTTTATTCCTATACTATGTCTCCAAAGTGTTACCGTGCGAAGCCGACATTTAAAATGCTGAATGGGAAGTCAGGGCTTTGGAGAGATCCTGGCTGCAGGGCACCGACTCGTAAGGCAGCGTCTGTGGCATCTCGTTAAAAAGCCTTGCAGTTTCTTACGTACAGAGAACGGGTGGTTTTGGAGCTCTTTCGCAGCCTCTGCGGAGCTTGGTAATTCTGCTCTTCAGTAATCTGGAACATCACTTTTCTAAACAGCAGCTTTTCATATTCTGGACTTTTTAGCTGGTTGTTTTTCAAAATTCAAGTCATCTTCTACCATTATAAAATCTTTGTCTGCAATTTTAGAGTGGAAAAAGCCATTTCATTTCCCCCCCCCCCGCCTTTCATTCTCTGTTTTTAAAGGAAATATGTTTGTGAAAAATGGACGTTAAAAAGGGGCCGCTTCTTGCAGCATATAGTCATCTGTTGACTGTGAACTTACAGAATTTAGTTTTAATTGCCATGTAAAAGCTTATTAGGCACAGGATATGAAGATACAACACAAAATTTTGGCTATTCCAACCCCCG
>VFFE01007520.1:1496-32385 GCA_008921705.1 Burhinus oedicnemus | reverse complement strand
ACTCACACACTGGGCGGACCCCACCGCCCCCCCGAGGGGGGTCCGCCCGCCTCCGCCCGTCCCGCCTGGGGAGCTGGCGGGCATTGTGTCCCTCCCCCTCCCTTTCCCCTCCGGACGCGCCTGGACGGTCACCTCCGGTGGGAAGCGAAGGACCGGGACTCCATCAGCGGTCACCGGAGGAGTCCCCCGCCAGCTCCATCCCCAGCCGAAGCATCTCTCCGCTCCCTCCTGCTGGGTGTCCCCCCCCAGCCCCGCACGGCTGGAGACGGCCCAGGCAGGCCTTGCGGTCACCGCAGACCCCCGCTCTGCTCCCTTTCCCCTTCCCAGCAGGCTGGGTGCCTTTCCCGCCGCTGCTGGGTGCTGAGCCAGCCTGCCCGGGCACCCGGCTGCAGCGGCGGAGGCCCCTTCCCCGGGCACCAGCCCGTTTCAGGGCCACCGCTGTGCCTGCCCCACTCCCCCTGCAAGCCCCTCTGCCTGTGGCACTTTTCCTTGAATGCCACTTGCCGTTTTGTCACCCGCTTCCTCAACATCATAAGACCCTTCTGCAGCGCTCTATTAGCTTGCTTTTTTTTTCTTTTTTTAGTTACCTTTAGGCATTATGTATGATGTGTAAACATCGCAACCTTACTCTTCATCTTCTTTTCCACATGCATGGGACTGCCTGCTCGCCCATCCATAGGTAACTCCATGGTAACCTCCCTCCCAAGCTGGGGGAAAAAAAAAAATCAACAAAAGCTCTTAAGGAAACTACATTATCAATGCTTAAAAGGAGGTTTGTGTGCATTTCTTATTAAAAGATTGGGAAATGAGGGCTGGGAGGGAGGTTACCATGGATTTCGGGAATTCAAGTACACTTGAAGGCTAACATCCTCAAGAAAGATTGTTAATAGATTTGCAAGCCATGAAAATCTGACTGACTTCCATTATATCACCTTCCAAATCTCCCCGTTCTGTTCTTTATCAGAGCTTTAAGCAACTCATTTGCTCAGTGCAGGCATTGGACTTGTCTCTAGTTTCCCGGCTCTAAGCTTTTCTAAAAATTGCAGTCACTTTTGCTACCTCCCATTTGTATGACACCAGGGCTCATGTCAGCAGCAGGGTACCCAGTCCCATTGGTAGCTCCGTAGCTCCATGCTGCTCTTCCTCCAGAGCCCTTGGGGAAATCCTGCCTGATCCTGGCAATCCCTTGCTCTCCATTTCATCACTGTTTTCCAAAATCCTCTTTTGACATTTCAGTTTGAGAGAGTTCTTCAGATTTATCTGCCTTAGGAAAGGACACAGTATGTGAATTTTCCGACATCCTCCATGGCAGATATTGATGTAAAGAAATTAATTTGGGTTTTATGCAAAGCCCTTATCTCAGAGCTTTGTGCAGCCACTGAAACCCAACAAGCCACCGAAACCCAACAAGCCACCACAGCACTGACTGCCTTCCTTCTAAAGACGTTGGCATGGTCTTCATTACATGTTTTTGTGCTTTCAGCATGTCCCACCATAAAACTTATCTCGTCCTAGAGGTTTACTTTTACCTCACCCAAATTTGTCCTCTCCTATTTTCCTTGTTTGAACACAACACACACCTTCTGAAGGCTGTCTGTTGATGTCTAATTGTCTCCTTTACATGGTTATTTTAAACCTGTTGGCATTTTTTTTGCCCTTTACAGATAAAGCTATGAAAAAATATTCCCAGAATGAAGATTGAGAAGAAGATACAACAAAGCTCAAATGGTTTTCTAGATTTTAATATCAGAATTTATTCCATAAAAAACCATACCCTCTCTCTGCCTGCCTCTGCATGAAGACATCCTTCACAAAACACAAGCTGTTCATTGCAGAGTATTAGAATTTGTTTGTTTGCACCCACCTGCTTATATACACCTGCCACTTTTTCTTTCTTTCAGTTTGGATGCTGGTACGGAGCCTGCTTAAAAGCAGGAGCTAAGGGCCCCAGAGCAGCAGCGTCATCTGTGAGAATTTTGCTCTTTCAGCTGCTTCTTTGGCCAAGTTTCCTTAGTTGTGCACAGCTTATTTTCCAGAAGGCTGTTCTGTGGTTGGTGTTAGGTGAGAGCTGGGAAGCGGTGGGGAACTATAACACGTGCAACGTGCACTGCCTGGGCGTGAAACACAATGTTATTTCTCTCCCTTGGGTGCTTGAATAGTTGCTCCGGGGGTATTCTCTGCTCTCTTCTAATGCTTTAAGGCTCATTGCCAGGTACAGTTAATTTAGAGACCCCCCTCTGACATCTTCTAACCTCTCAATGTGACCACCACACACATTATCCATTTCTTAGCCCATGCTTCCCATGGATGCTATGGGATCGCTGGCAGTGCCGGTACACTGTCCTGTGCCACGTGTCCCCAGCTCCTTGCTGCAGGATGAGACAAAGACCGCTGGGTTCGCACTGCAACACTTGCCACTCTTCCACGCTTCTGCTCAGGGCTGGGTTATCCTCTCGTTAATTAGCTGCTTTATTGTCCTCCCCCCAGGGACTCTCACTGTCCGTGATGACAAGACAAGGGCTTTCACCGCGGAGTGCGATACTGGAGGAATCTCAGAAGAGACTGCTGGGGCCTTTGATGGTGAGAAAGAACAGCAGAATGGAGGTGAGACCAAAGGACAAATGTACACCACAGAGCTCATGGAAAGCAAGAAGCAAACTTCAAGGGGCCTCTTGTTCTCCAAAGAAACTGCATACCGGCAGGCACGGCTACCCCAGCAGGCTCAGATAAAGGAAGATGACACCAGCATGTGGCAGAGTTATCATGGGGACAATGGGCACAGCCACCAGTGATGTACCACCACATCACAACCAGTGATGCTGGTGGTACCGATAGCTGTTGTAAGACCACCTGGTACAACGTTCACTGCCCCGGGAGCAGCACACAGCGGGGATCAGATGAGGATGGAAGGTGGGGAGCACAGCAAGTGTCACACTTGTGTAAGGGAGACAGATGAAAAAGGGATCTGTGCATACCTGGGTTTTCTCTCTTCTACAAGAAAAGCAGAGCAGCCCCCTCCTACTCTGTCCCTCGCTCCAAGCCAGAGCGAGTAGGAGAAATCACGACTACCTGATGGCTGTTTGGCAGTTGTCGTGAAACAAGCCTGACAGTTGTCAAGCCAGATCCTTGTCGCCTGGTTATAGCTGCACTGTCACGACATGGCAGGACTCTGGCACACGTCCCAGCCGCAGCCCTACCTGCTCAAGGCTGAAGAGTCCTCAGACTCCAAAACAAATGAGGAGCTTCTTCCCTGGGAAAAAATGAGCTCAGCCCTCTCGGTGGGATTTGGGGACCGGGAGTTGCAGCAGGGAGGGAGCTGTCTGCTCCCGGCTCCGTGGGAAAGTCAGAGCGTTGTTGGGGTGATGGTTCAGAGTCCCTCCTGCCGGGTGCTGAGGGAAGGCTGTTGTGGAGTAAACATCCCATTAAGCCAAGAAAAAATAAAATGCGCTTGCAGATCCCAGTGGGGTGGGAAGCAAACAGCTCTATCAGCGCTTGAGAGCGAGCAGTTTACATAAGCAACAGGCTCACCAGCTGAGAGAAGAGCATCAGCACAAGGGAGCAGAGCTAGAAACAGGGGGAGACCATTGCCTTTTCCAAAGGGTTTGTCACCAGCAGGCAGGGCACACTAGCACCTGCAATTATTTCAGGGGGCTATGGAGATGCTCCTTTGCATGGGATGCCGAGGAAAGTGGCAAGCCCCGGGCAGCCCAGAACTGGTAATTTCAAAGCTGCAGCTGTGAGGAGGCTTCTCCCTTCTCCTTCCTTCTGCCCAGGGCCACTGACAGGCAGCGACGGCATGAAGCCTTCAAGCCACCCGCTCCACAGCTTTCACAGCCAGGGAACCTGGGGCACACACAGAGCCAGGCTGAAGGGACCCGCAAGGTGGACACAGGCACCCTGCACAATCTGGGGACCAGGAGTCCCCAGGGTGACATAGTGGCTCCTGAAGAGTCACAGGGGTGTTTAGAAGCAGCGTCTGCCCTGCTCACAGGAGTGAGGTGCCCAGACCAGGCCTGGGGAGGAAAGTCCAGCAGTGGCCATGGCACAGGGACTGCCAGCCTCCAGGTCATAATTTTCCTGCCTCTCCCAGATTTGTCTCTCAGCGTGTCCAAAGCCCATCTTCCACAACACGTTCCTCAGCCCAGCCTCTTCCTCTTCAGTCCTCAAAGGCCTCAATTAAACATGCAATTAGAAATGCATTCCAATTACAGCAAAACAACCCTTCAAACTGGAAAAAAAAGAGCATTCTTCACACATCAATTTAACTAGATGAGTGCAAGTTTGCAAGCCCACAGGAGCTCACTGGAGGCAAAGCCCAATGTTTTCAGCAGAAGACGGACGATTTTGTCTGTAAAGAGTTATTTTCCTGTTTGGCAGGACTGCAGTCCAGCCGGGGGCTGATTCCTGCCCTAGGAGCTGTACCTGGCCTCACGTTGTTTCTTATGGGGAAGCATCTACAGCAGCCCAGGCACTGCCACGCAGGTGCCACAAGGTTGCCTTTACATGTGACTGCAGCACAGTTTTGGGTGCAAGGTGATGTACACTCACTTCTGGCCATCACAGCAAGGTGGAGGTTTTTGGCTGGGTCTGTACAGTAGCTGTCAGCCCAGTGCTATCGCTATAGGTGTGCTAGGGAGCCTTTCTC
Organism: Burhinus oedicnemus; assembly: GCA_008921705.1. Lineage (NCBI taxonomy): Eukaryota > Metazoa > Chordata > Aves > Charadriiformes > Burhinidae > Burhinus > Burhinus oedicnemus. The sequence continues at coordinate 27,740 of VFFE01007520.1, read as the reverse complement.
CTCCACACAGACTGGGAGAGCCCTGGATTCACACCTCATGCTCCTTCCAGGATAGGGATGGTCTGTACCAGGGATGCTGCAGTTGCTCACATCTGGGCCAAATGTAGAAAGACAGGGGTTTGACAGGTACCAAAGGAGGCCATTCCCCTGAGGATTTGTCGCTCAGACCTGGAAAGCAGCCTCCCTTGAAGATGTCAGCCTGAAATGAAGCTTATTTGGGAGGGGACACTCAAAGTCTCCCATCTGGTGTTATTAAGGAGTCATTAATCTTACACAGCAGAATTTTTTCCCACCACAGAGGGCAGGACAAGGGGTTTCTGTCTTCCACTCAGTTGCTGATTTTCAAGAAACCTGTCAGATATGATTTTGGGATCTCAGATTTAACCTGGTATCTGTTTTCACCCCAAAGGTGAGGGCAGGCCAGGGGACCAAGCATGCCTAGGCAGCACGGGCACCTGGGGAAGCCAGGCTGAGAGAGCACGAACCACCAAATCCAGGAGCACTCACAGCCCAAAGCCCCTGGGCAGAGCAAGCTGCTCAGCTGGGGCTCAAAGCCCAGCCCCTGCCGGGATGCAGCACCCAGGGAACGGCACCTCTGTGGTGCTGCCATGGGTGCTGACCCACTGGGAGGCCCTGGCAGGATCAGGCTGGGTGCAGGAGAGGTGACGGATACCAGCCGTCTGCTCCTAACTACAGCAGCGAATAAAGAGCAGAGAAATGCTGGAGCCGGCTGGGGAGGCGGCAGCTCTCCAGCTCCTCACCTGACTAAATTGGTCCATCTGCACAAAGCTGCTGGGGCTGCCAGTCATCTTGCCCAGCCCCTTCCAAAAGCCGGCAGCGATGGGGAGCAGTGCTGGGAAGCTAAATGCCTTTGCTAAATGGACCTGTTACCATGGCTTTTTCAGTGGCTTTCCTTCCAGGCTGTGGTGGGAGCCTGCTGGGGTTATCAGGAACCTGCCAGGTGCTCTCACCCATGCTGGGATGCAAGACCTGAAGCGCAAGGAGTTAAATTATCTTGAAGAGCAAATTCCTTTGTCCGTCCCTTTCCTCATGCCACTGATGGGGAATGCAGATCATTCCCCCAGTATGGCTCACTGTGGGCCAGGTGCTCCCTTGGCAGTGCGGGTCAGTGGGGACACAGTGTCCCCTCTGTGTCACACAGGGCTTGGACTTCATGGTGCTTCTGATCCTGCTACAAGGACCTGAAAGGGCTTCTCCCCTCCTTGCTCCTCCTGCTCTTTCTCCCTGCTGTTCAACTAGTGGTAAAACAGAAGCAGCTGGATCTTGGGGAGAGAATAAATAGCTTTGATTTGGCCACAGAAAGGAGATGGAGGCATTTGCTAGAGAGCATCTGACAGCTTGGGGAGAGCAGGCAGAGCTGGCTCTGGAGGAGCTGTGGTAATTAGAGTCTGTGTTTGCACTCACTCTTTCATTTAACACCAGAGGTTGCCACGCTCTAAAGCAGCCCCATCGCTACCAGAATAAAGGGCCCCACAGCTCACACCCCATCTCGCCGAGACGCTGCTGCCCCAGCATCTCAACACCGCTGTCTGCTGGGAGGCACCCGGGCAGCACGCAGCCTCCAGCGGCCAGGCAGCTCTGCCCCTTCCCCGCTGCACCCCAGCACAGCCCCAGGGCACCCCTGGGACCCGGCTCTACTCCCCCCCTCAGCACCCTGCACCCGCCGCGGGCCAGACAAGGAGCGATGCAGCGCGGAGCTGAATTCCCACGGCACGCACGCTGCTCATTCAGCTGCGATTTACCTCCACGATGGCAGGCTTGATTCATTACCCTTCTCCCCGCGCCCCGTTACTGGAGGAACCGGCAGTGAAATTACACCTTCTGCTCCACACCCCCGCATTCCCTTACCGTCTCCTGGCCAAACTCCGCTGCCTGGTGTTATTTTTAGCTCCCGGGAACTCTGATCTTTTTCTTAATGGGACACGTGTGCTGCGAAATGTGCGCAGGCAGATCGCTCAGCCGCAGCCTCGCGTGGGGAGCTGCCGGGTGTTCGCCCGTCTCTCCAGGCATGGGGAGGGAGCAGCAGGTCCCACCGCAGCGAACATTCCTGGGCAGGGACCAGGGTGGCATCGCTTTTGCCCTCGTGGCACCCTTTACGCAGGGCTACGGCCCCAGCTATGTCTCCACACCGCTGGCTGTGTCCAACGTGTTCCTCCTGCATCGGTTACCTGTCATGGGATCGAGAGGGGTCAAACGGCTTCGGTCCCTCCTGGAGGCTGGGGAGGCCACGTGCAGCAGGGAGGTGCTACAGGAGCACTAAGCTGGGGTATCAGAACCCCCCTGGGGCATAACCAGGCTGGGATACACCCCCCAGCCCAGCCTGGGCATGCTGAGGCTGGGTACCAGGCTACTTATTTATAGTGCTAATTAATAGCTGCTGGAGCAGCCACTTGCCAGCCATCCTGCAGCACCAGGAGGGCTTTCGCTTCCAGGGGTGGGGGAACTGCTGCAACTCCTCCTTTTCTAGGCCCTGACTTCACAGGGTAAATCAGGGATACAGGAGGATTTGGGCTTCTTACACCTGGTGCTGCTGAATTGCCCCAACACGCTCAAGAACACAGCACTTCCCTGGAAGCCTCTGAGTGCTGAGCAGTGCCAGGGAGGAGAAAGGAAAAGGCAAATCAGTCTATTTATTGAAGTACCTAAATTAGGAGGTGGGAGTCTCATTTTAGGCACCTGGCATTGCCCTTCAGAGTGATGACTTAAGCACCACAAGGGCTTGGGTGCATATTGCTCTTTCCCTAATGCTGTGGGAGAGAGCCTGTGTCTCCGGGGCTGGGGTGGCATCCTGCTGAGATCAGCCCTTGCTGCCAGCCTGGCCCGCTGCCGGGGCGCCGGCGCTGCTCAGACATGCTGTAACGTACCGGGGACCCCGTAAACCCTAAACAGTGACTTTACAGCCTGTTTTGTGACTGAGCCTGGCTGTGACTCAGCAGCAGGGGAAACCGAGGACTATAACCAGCCGGTGCTGACAGCGCATCCCCTGTGTCGAGCAGCTCCCTGGGGCTGGAGACACCTTCAGCTGAGCCCTACCACCGTGCCCCTGCAGCAGAGCCAGGCACGCTTCATTAATGCTAATGAATTAAGTCTCCCAACACCCAGCGAGGAGAGGAAAGCTGAGCTGCTGTTGCACCAGGGGTGAAGCCAGCACACAGAGGTACTGAGGTCAGCAGGAGCAGAGACCTCCGCCACCCTCTGCATCCCAGCTAGGGACAGCCGCTGCTCCAGCTCCATGCCATCCATGGCAGGACAGACCCTTCCCAGTTTTACGTTGCTTCATGATTCCCGGGAAGCAGATTTGCTGCCCATAACCCAGGCAAATGTCATACCTCTGCTGCTGGAGGACACCTCCACCCTGCCCTGTCCCACAGGAGGACCCCAGGGCCACCTGCAGCCACCTCAGACACCCTGGGCAGCAGAAGGAGCTTGAAACTATCCTGTGGCTTGGCAGAAAGATAAATGGAGAGCAAAGCGCCACACTGGCAGATTGCTGCTCAGCAACTGCCCCTTGGAGGACACCTTCTCTGCAGCTCTGCTGGCCCGCTGCTCTCATTCAAGACTTTCCAATCATTGTAATAGAGTGAAACCTTATTTACTGCCCTCATCCCAGCTTTCTAAAGTGGCCATGGGTGTACAGCAGACCTCTTTCCTTCTGTACTAACAAGAGTGCCTTAATGGCTTTTCTGCCACAGCACAAATCAACCCCAAATAAACGTAGGCGCTGGGGGAAGGCTGTAAGTGGTGGCCACGGCAGAGCCGGGGAAGGGGAGGGGTGGCAGTGCTGCCTGTACCCAGCCTCCAGGGCTTTCTCCCAAAATGGAGCTCATCGAAGCCTCCTTTTCTAGGACGTACGAATGGATCTGCAGCTTCAGAAAAGGCAGGGTAAAGGCAAAGCTGGGCAGCCCCACTCTCCCACCCATGCTCTAGTCCCACGCGGGGCCATAATGATAAGATGGGAGAGTGGAGGTGCAAAGAGACACTGAATCAATGGCAGGCACCAGGACGCAGGCACACGCATGCCACAGCACGGCACAAGGATGGGAGCACATCCCGCCAGAGCTGCCTGCCGGCAAAACATGGCGTTTTGCAAGAGCATCTTGAGGCTGCTGATTTCCTGCGAGGAGCTTCTTGGCCCAAACCTCTGCAGCATTAGAAATGCAAGAGCATTTTCTTAATCAGTCAGCTCCATCAGCACGGGGGACGCCAGCTCCTCATCAGCTCGGTATGACGCAGTCTCTCAATTACCATGCACTAACCAAGGCTCCACCGAGAGCCTCATCAGGAGAGAAACTTCCCAATAGAGTCGGGGAAGAAATACGGGTGCAGAGAAACACCGGTGTCCCCATTGCGGGTGGGCTGCTGTGGCTGCAGAAACAGCACCTCTGGCTCAGCTCTTTGGGTACGGGGCAAAACTGCTCCCAAGCGGATTAGCAAATTGGTGCTCAGAGGGCAGAGACACACCTGTCCCCAACCCCAGAGGAGGGGACCCCCAGCCCAACCCTGTCTCAGCCTGTCACTGTCCCTGCTGGGGTTATTGATTTGCCAGGGCTCATCCTTGAGATGCAGGATGCGTGCGGTGGAGCTGTCCTCCACGGGTTGCCATGGCGATGTGAAGCACTGCCACCTCCCCATCCTTGTCCCTGCCGTGGGACAGCAGGGCGCCCAGGCAGCAGGTTTCCCTTGGGTCAGGTCTGGGGCTCGGTGTGCCTCCCGTCGCACAGCTCTGGGGCATATCCCACATCCTTCAGCCTGCCAGCGCAGCTGCAAGCAAGGGCTCAGCGCTGGATGGCCTCACTCCTGGATGCTGGAGCTGGAGAGTTGGGGGAAGGAGGTGCTGGGGTGAGCCAAGTGGTTTCTCTCCATTTCCCTTCCTTTCCTTTACACACTTTCCTCTTCCCATTTCTTGCCCTTCCTAGCCCTGTAGCTGGACCAGCTCTGTTCCCATCAGATGTGCATCAGTGTTTCCAGGAGGAGAACAGGCTTTGCAGAGCCGTGGATGGGGCCCAGGAAGACAAAATGCTGTCATGCACCGGAGAGCAATTTCTGTTTGAGCAGAGACAGGAGGAAGCGAGAGGCGAGCCATCGGCTGGAAGAGAGAGCAGCTGGGCTGCTGCTGCCGGCTCGCCCGTGCTTTCTCCCTCCAGCCGGATAACAAGGAGGGTTTCCTCCAGGAGTCCCCCCTCCTTGCGTGCCCTAAAATGGAGATGTGTCCTGGCCGGATGCGATCAGAGGAATGGACCCCATCTGTATTTCATGGGTGGTTTAGAGGATGTCTGACCTGTGGAGCTGCACGCAGCTGCCCCAGGAGAGGTGGCCTGATGCCACGGGGCTGGAGATGCCCTGGCGAAGCTGGGAGTGCAGACTCTCCTTCCTCCCCCAGCCAGAGGCAGGGGCAACACACAGTCTGAGGTGACAACCCCCTCCTCGGCCCTGGGCTGCAGTGACATGGTGCACCACCCGCTTGTTGGAGGGGGACACTGGGGTCCCAGGGGTGATGAATTATTCAGAGTAGCCGCTGCCTCCTGGTTGCCTCGCTTCGCATAAGCTGCACTTCACATATGCCTGAGCTGCAGCCAGGGATGTACTCGGCACCTTCACATCACCGGTAATGGGAAAAGCGCTTTGATGGATGGATGGAGCTGATGTGGATCGCTCCTGTAACACCAGAGGAGCAGATGTTGCTAGCGTACACCAGGTTCACCCCCAGTGCCCAGCTTGCTGTGATCATGGAAGGTGTGTGTGCAAGAAGCTGGGCTGCCCAGCCCAGGACAGAGCTGTGTGGCACAGCACTGGTGCAACAAGGGAGCCCTCCTGCCCCGGGCTTCCTTGCCTCCGTTTTGCCTTTCCCTGTCCTCAGCCTTTTCCCCGTCCTCAGCCTTTTCCCCATCTGACCTGTGCTACTCTGGCTGGGGAGAACCGTAAGTGCAGTGGACTCATGCCTGCTCCATGTCTTCTCATGCCTGGACCCTCTCTGCTCCCTCCCCTGCCCCACACATCCCTCTGGGACCCCGCGGCCGAGGGCTGCAGCGGTCCCGGGAGATGCTCTGCCAGGATACGCATGCACTTCCAGTCCAGGTGTTCAGGTGTGTGTGTGTGCGCTCCCCTCCTTTGGCTGTGTCTTTGCCCTGACGGTGGATACTGATGCTCCTGCGTGCCTCCGATGCAGCTACAGGCAGTGGGGGCTGTTAGCTTGGCTCCTGCGCCTGCTGAGCATCCTGCTTGCACCAGAGCTGCTGCCGAGGCCCTGCGCAAACAGCCGGGGTGCCATCGCCCTGCAGAAGCCCTACCGTGCTGCTGTCTTTAAAAACAAAATGGGCAAAAAAGGTTTTGGCTCTGCAGCATGCTCCCAGGCTGCGTGAGAAACGCTTTCACGATAGTTGAAGATGCAGTGCAAACTGGGCACTGAAGACAAAGGGCTCTTGTAGCATAAAAAATACATTTTCTGAAAGCAAGAGCTGATTCATATCGACAGAGATGGCCGTTTATTTAGGAAAGCTTAAAACCTCAGAAACCTCTCACTCCTGTTGCATCTAACAGGGTTATAAGCTCTGCTGTAAGCTGCCTGTCCAGGGAAAATAACACATTTACAACACCGTCTCTTCACTGTTGGTGTCTAAACAACCACAAATCCACAGCCAGAGAAAGTGTGGTGGTGAAATCAAATATGATTCAACCAGACCTGCACTCACAGCCGGCATGGAAGGTCGTAGGAGCCAGCACTGTCCAGCTCCCAACACGGGCAGCACTGCCGGAGCTCCGGCAACCAAATTCTCCCCAAGCAAAACCAGAGGCTGCCTGTGGCCTTTCTTATTTTAATCTATGTTGCAATGAATTAAACATGTTTTAATATCAAAAATGAAAGATCAAGGACCGGCAGTAATAAATCCTCCACACTCATTTTCCGTATTAAGCCGGAGTGTACCCAGGGCAAACGCAATAATTAGAGTCATGGGGTGATTTATTTGGTGAAAGGAACTGAAGGCATTCAGATATTGGCATTCTCAATCTTGGCGCGCGTTTGTGCCCCGGGTCCCTGCCTACATTATAAATCCTTCCACCGTGGGGACCCTGCAGGAGTGGGAATGCTGGTGGCAGTGGGACACCCGGGTCTGGCATGTGCAATGAGCCTCTAGTCCCGGGTGCTCTCTGCCAACACGAATCAAAGGGCACCTGACGGCCAGCAGGCTGAAAGGAAGGATGCATGTGGGTCAGAAATGGCCTTTGCCTGTCCCGGGAGCTGCGTTCCCAGGGGGCTGGTGGGAGTAACATCACCTAGGAAGGCCCCTTCACTGAGGATGGGGAAGAGGCCTGGCTCTGGCAGACCCCAGGAGAGGCTCAAGCTCATGCAAGCAGCTCCGGGATGGGGTGGCCATCAGTGCTCCTGCGCTTTTGTCTCTCTGCGCCTCGCTCAAGCTCTGCCTACTTTTGGCACAGGGACTCCCACCCTGGGCTGAGGGTGCCGCTGGCCCCAGCGTCGTCCCCAGCCCCAGGAGCAGAACTGGGCCCCATTTTCCTGGGCTGTTTCCCAGGCTCCGGCACAGCGGGGCCAGCAGTAGGCATCTGCATTTCAGGCGTGCACTGCAGAGAAGGAAGCCATGGTTACACATGTACGTCTATTCTCAGCAGTAATTTTTAGACTTGTTTATAACTTTTTCCTGTCTGTTCACCTTTCTGGATAGGAGGTGGCATTTTTTTCTCAGCACGGGTGTGAATTCTTGTGGGCAGTTTATGTCTTTTTGAAGGGTGGAGAGGACTTCTCTCACTGGGGAAATGCAACTGCAGGCTTTCCTCCCCAGCCGCTCCAGCCCAGCGGCAGCAGAGCTGTGAAGTGTGATGGGTATTCCTCAGGAGGTGGGTGGGTTTTGGGCAGTTTGCTGAAAATCCGCAGATTCCCCAGCAGCTGGATGAGGCCATGGGCTTGAAAACATATGAAGGAGGGAAGGAACCTTCTGCTGGGTTTGCAAATATCTGGAAGCTTCAGGCCAATGATTCCATGGCTCAGGTACTACCCCATCCCTTGGTAGCCAGGAACTGCACGTGAGAGGCTTTGTAGATACCTTTGAATTTTCCCCAGGAGCACAATTCCCTCCAGAAAGTCACCCCACACATGTGTAGGCTTCAGAGACTTTATCTTTTTCCTTACCCCAAACAGTAATCCATGGACACCCTGGGTCTGTGGATCACAAGCAGAAGTCTTTGCTCTGAAGAACGTGGAGGCTTTTGCCTCCTCTTAACATGAGAAAAAGGATGAGCACGGGGCTCCTGACATCCCAAGCCCACCAGCACAAAATGCTGCCAGTTCTCTCCGTCTCACCACACATCTCATGATGTTTGTTTTTTCTTTCAGACCTCAGCCTCCAAAATAACAGGACTGCACAAGAAACTGAATTTTTAATGTATTCTTTTAGGATTAAATTTCAAGATCTCATAAACACCCAGGGAAGCTTGGGGATGAACACCTAGAAGCAGAGGATAAAAATCCAAGAGCTAGTGTTTAAAAATTAATGTATTGGGGTTTTCAAGTCAATCCTGCTATATTTAAAAGCCTGATTCTTGAAGGACCACTGCTCCTTGCAAAAGCACTCCGTGCTTGGTGTCAGCGCTGGCACACGGTGCGAAACCCTGGCAGGGGCACAGCGCAGGTGCCTCACTGCCCGTAGCGAGGGCACAAGCTGCTGTAAGCGCTGGGGAGTCCAGATCTTTCCAGGGCAGGGCTAGGGTGGAGGTTACAGCTTTCCCTGACACAACACTGAAGGATAATAACTTGGCATAATTCCTGCCAAGGGCAGATCACTGCAAAGGTTCGTGGGGAAAGGCAAAGTTTACACCGAATGTGCTCAAGTCTCCTTGAAACCTCACGCGGGAGAGCCGGAGCAACCCATCCTTTTGTGAAGGGGGAATTCCACTCCTGAACCATGTTGCTGAAGCACCTGGAGTTGGACGGTGCCAGGTCCTAAATCAACACAAAACGAGGAGATTGTTCCCTTCCTTAAAGCAGTGGCAGCCATAAAGAAGGTCCAGAGCATCCTCACTTTTTGGACAGTTCCTGCACAGCTCCCTGTGGCGATGTCCTGGCTGCTGCTCAGAGGAGGGAGATGCTTTCCCTGCCCTCAGAGGATGTAGCTGGGAGAAACCTCCCATGACTGTCCAGTGGAAGAGACTATGTTTCTTCCAAATTTAAAAATTCTCAATAATTCCCATGACTCCAGGAGCTGGGGCTTACTTCAGCCACTTGATACCGCAAGACTGATGCTTCCAGGGCTGGCAAAGGTGTGCATAAGCTCTTAAACGTCCTGCTATTAAATCACAGTCTCCTTCAGCTTGTCTTGGTAGATCCAGGACACTTGGCACTGCTAGTAGCCCAAAGCAAAGCACTGCAGCAGCATGGAGAAAGAAGAGGAATACATTATATTTAGCTGCAAAGCGTTTGGGTTTTTTCCTTTTTTACAGAGATGGGCTGAAAACAGTGAGAACAGCCTATTGCATTGAACTCCCTACCTAACACCTCAAATGCTTGCCATCAAAATAGAAAGTTATCTGAGATGATACAAAAATGCACGGGGTTGAGTCTATCTTCCCAGCACAGAGGAGGTGAAGCCCTGGGCCGAGCAGAACCGATTCGGGGGTGGCAGGGAGGGCACCAGGCTCCTGTGCTCAGAGGAGCCACCATGATTGGCTGGGAGCATCTCACCGTGCCTGTTACTTGACACACTAAAGTGGATGGAGGTACCTTTTGATGTTCCCTTTGAATCGCTCCTCTCTCTTCCTTCTTGTCCCCAGGGTATTTTAATGGACTTTGTAATACAGCTGGAGGCAGGGGTAGAGGGGGAAAAGTTCTTTGAGCTTATTGTAAATGAGCAGAATCTTATCATCTGTCTGCTTCCGTTTTAGATTTACCCTGTAATCTTATTTACAAGCTGAATACCAAGTGCTGGAGCAATCAGTAGGTGATCAATAACAGAGAGGTTCCTTCTTGATCCGCAACCTTTAAAGTCAATCTGTTCACATGAATGCAGGTGTGGAAGGTGCTTTTTGGGCGGAAAGGTGCTGTCATGAGAGTCCAGCACAGTCCCCTCCATGCAGATCAAACCACGGGTCTGACAAGCCCCAGTCCTCCTCACCTCCCTGAGCCACCAGGCTTGCCATGAACTGAATCCTCAGCATGAGCCATAGTTCGGGAGTGGGATGCAGTCAAACCTTTCCCAGTGGGCATCCTCTTCCCCTGCCTTGAAGCAGGGCAGGAGGGCAGACCATGGTCACCACCTCTCCTGCCACTCAGCCCAGAGTAAATGAGGAGCAACATTCCCGAAACACAGTGATGTACTCTTGCCTGGTAGGTGGGACGAGTCGCTGGATCCACAGGAAGGTTGGGCTGGCATGCTGGGGAACACTCCAGCCCTGACCTGCTGCTAATTAGCATAACTGCTCTACCCTGAGATCGCTAATCTTATTGTTCCTTGCTGCCCTCTCTTTTGCATTCAGCTTTGCCTTTCATTTACCTGAGGACGCTACCAACCCCAGGGCACTTTTAATTAAAAATAAATAAATAAATCTAATTTTTAAGATGGGCTGCAGGAAGGATGGAGAGAAGATTTGTCATCTTTGTTAGTCTGTAGTCCAGACCTGGCAAAAATCAGGTGGCTAAATTCTGATGTTATCTCTCATGTGACCACCCCGATCAGAGGCCACCGGGACACAGATACTTGCCCAACCTGCCTGCCCACTGCCTCCCCCTCAAGCTCCCACACTGGCTAGGGGACAGCTGGGACAGTGCCTGCTGGGTTCCAGCCTGTTGCTGCCTCCCTCTCACTGCCTTCTCCTTACTCAGCAGTAACATCCCCCCCAGCTCATCCATCATCCTGGATTAGCCATTAGTAAAGCCACCCATTTGCGGGGCTGCAGCTCAAATGAATTGTGTTAGTATTCTAGCTACCGCAATGAATGGCCTGACATCGAAACCCTTTTGGATCGTAAGGAGAAAGCAATCAATTATTTCATTCCCCTGCCTGCTGCCAGCACCCGGGCACGCAGGGCTGGAGCACACTCTGATCCCTTAATGGCATTTTGAAACCCTGATCAAGAGAACAGTGCATTTCGTTTTGCTCCATGCATGGCAAGAGCCAAAAGGGTGTTATTATAAACCCCCAGGGTGGGACAGGCTGTCCCCACTGCTGTCTGGCCCTGCCTGCCAGCCCCTGCACCCCTCCTGTATCACACCAGGTCCCTTCTGCTCCCTGCCCAGGGTCACACCCCCCTGCTCCCCTACAGCCACCTCCTGCCATGGGGAGCACTGCCGGTAGTCCTGCCTCCCAGGCAAGAAAGGGAAAGGATAGTAATTATGCGCAAAAGGAAAAAAACTGAATTGCAGTGCTCTGTCTCTCAATTCACCCACCTACGGCCATTGAGTTCCCAGCACAAGTGCGTGTCTTTTGCTCTTTTCCCCTATCTCATGTATAAATATAGCAGCAATGATGAGATGAGGGCTCTTTGCCCTCTCACCAGCATCTCATTCTGCACAGAGCACACTCAGGCAGACAGCACAGCATGTGGTCCTCTGCAGACCCAGCTGGCTGTGCAGGGCAGCCAGCTGTAGAGCATCTTCTGGACACATGCTGTCCTGCTGCAGCCCGAAACACTCCTCCCATATGGGCAATGGTGTGAAATGGCTTCTGTCACCCACCAGCTCCAACATGATGCAGCATGGCTGGGCTTGCCAAGGGAGAAAGCATCCTCTCTACTAGATGCAGGTCACTCAGGGTCAAAAGAGCAACCGGGACAATGGTGCCATGTCTCATTTTACAGCACCGTGTCCTCCAGACACTGTCCCTCTAGATGGCAATCCCAGAACCATGGCCATTGGGAGGGGATGAGCAGGTAGGACAATTTCCCTGCCTGCTGCCTCAGAGTTCAAGAGGCTCAGCACAGCTCTTGGTGTCAAACCAGGACACAGAGTCAGTGTTTCTGCTCCTGAGGATGCATGTAAAGAGAAACAACAGGCTAGGATGTGCCAGGGCTGCTCCCAGTTCCCTTCAGCTGGTGTTAAATCCAAGGAATAATGATTTCAGGGCAAACAATCTCTTTTTCTGGTTTACAGTACTTATTTTCAGAGGAAGCCTCCAGCTCTTTGTGATCCTGAGCAGACACTTTCTCCTCTCGCTGAGCTCTGCCTTTCACCCCCCATGAAAGCAAGATGCAGAGCTCATCTCACAGTCACATAGTAAGGGGGGCTCTCAGCTGCTCCCTCCTCTGCTCACTGGTGATGTGCACCTTGATGACTTTGTGCTTGGAAGACTTTTTGACTCTACAACAATGCACAAAGTGAAGGAAGTGTCATAACCAAGCTCAACAGCAAAGCAAATGCTATGGGACATGACGTTCCCCTTGACGCAGCAGTGGGGCTGGAGGATAGCATTCAAATCCTTCTGTGAATGGTGTGATTGCAGGGCTTTTCTCCATGCAGGTTTTGAGAAACAGACTGAATGAAAGATACCAGCTAAATATAAGCTCTGATTTAAAAGATAAGTGATGGTAAGTGGTTTCATTGTTTGGGAGCAAGGACCTCCAGACTGTTCACTGGAAGAGGCACAACCAGCCCCAACAGAGCCAGTAATTAAAGGTAACTGTAGCCCAAAGCAGTTACAGCACTAATAAAGCAATGAATGGAGATTACGCTTCCCCTGCTGCGACTGTAAAACCAGCACTCATCGGCAGCTGGGCATCCGAGGGAGTACCTGGCTGCAATTGCACTGAAAGCGCTAATTGGAGAGGAAGATTCCTCTCCATCGTTACTCACAGGACAGTGAGCCAGCCCGAGCAGCAGCCATGCGGGAGGAGGGGAGAAATGCAGATGCTGCGGCTGGAAGGAGACCAGAAATCCAGTGCCGGCAGCCTCACCTGCAGGTTTTACTCCCCAGGTGCCACCCAGAAAAATCCATTTTTGCCCAAAAGGTTGAAAAAGGCTCACATCAGCACTAGCTGAAGAACACAGTGGCTTTCTGAAGATCTGTGTGCCCTGGGAGGTCATTCACCAGCCACCCCAAGTGCCCATGGCAGGGCCACAGCTGATAGACAGCAGCACCATCCAGCTGCCACCTACCTGCCCTTCACTAGTCCTGGCACCCCCACATGGAAAGTGATCCCCAGCCTCCCGGCCAAGAGGGAAAGCATTTCTTGAGGATGTAATCTTCACTGCACTCACTCAGCCTTATCAGGTTTTGGAGTGGGCTGCAGTATTTAAATGAGGTGAACTGAAAAGATTTAAGAGGCAGCAGGAGGCCTCTTGAAGAGAATGAAAGGAACCATCTACAGAGATGGAGAGAAGAGACAGCGCCTGAACAGTTAAGGGAAGGAAAGCTCTGACAAGCAGCAAGCTGCAGCACTAGTTAGACACTTGCAGCACAGGGGATGCTGTGCATGCGTTTCACATGCCAGAGTTGCACTGGCAGCAATGGGAATCCCGTGGCTTGACACAAACGGAGCACGTCCTCCTGTGATTTAGCCTCCTTCAAAGATGACCTTCTACCCTATCTGCAAGTCAGGAGTCCACACAGGTCCTAAGGTACTTGAGTGAGGAGGATTGTCCCTTGCAACTCCTCTTCAGGACATCTGGTCCCCTATACTTGAAAGCCAGTCAGCTTTGACGTAGGGATGGCTTCTTCACACAGGGTGAGAAACACCTCATCGGTTGCAGTGGGTAAACATCTCCCCAGGCATGACAGGACCTTGGTACTCACAAAATTGAGGTCCCTAGACCTCTGCTAGCCCTCTGCTGCAGAAGGTAGCAGTGTTGTCCCTGCTTCACAGCTGGGGAAACTGAGGCACAGAATAGCTCAAGGATTAAAAAAAAAACAAAACCAAAACAAAACACAACCCAACCACCCTCAAAAGTGAGATCATAAGAGTCTAGAGCAGCAAAGGACAGAACACAGAGTTACAGCAGCAGGGATGCAGCTCCAGAGTGGCTGTGGTGTGCAAGAGGTCTGAGCACATTGCTCGGGGTCTCTGTTACACATCCAGCAGTGGCTGTGACCTGCTGATGAGCAGAGCCTGGAGGAAAGGAGCCAGTGGGAACACCATTGGGGCTGCTATGGTGTGCCTAGCTCCAACCCTCCCCATCACAGGAAAGCAGCAACCTCCAACCACCAACATTTTCTTGCCCTGGTCCTGCTCCTCTCCCTGGGCTCTCCAGGGAGGGGGGGGCATTGCCTCAGTGCTCTGGCCACACAGGGCATTGGGTTGCTACCTTGGGGAACAGGAGTGATTGCTCACCTCTGGCCCACTGGTATTTTCAAACACAAGCATCACCTCAGTCCCTCCCATCCTAAGGTACATAAAGAGGCCGAAGCAATTTGAAAGCCAGGGCAGACACCATGAAGCCTGGAGAGCAGGTAGATACCTCTACCTGCTGTCTAGATCCCCTTGAAAATTTGAAATTGGCTTGTGAGCGGGACTGGGGTCTTAAGAGTGTATAAGCAGCTTGAACAGAGCAGCTTGCACAGGGGGATGTTGCAGCCATGGCAGGAGCTGGGGGCAGAAGCGAATCCCAGATACATGCACTACCCTCGAGCTTCCCTCCCAGCCTGGGGGGCTTTGCAGCCCCCTTCCCCGTGTTCTCAGCCATGGTTTGCCTCCTCTCCCCTCCCCACACAAAAGCTGTACCCTGACATCAGCAAAACTAAATACCCGTCCACGAGAAGAAAGTAAGATTGATTTGACTCCAAATGTTGCCACGTGTATAAAGCCAACACGCTGGGAAAAATAAGGCAGGCAATTTTATCCTACTTGCTTTGAGCAACAGTGGCATTAGGTGTTATTTGATACAAGAGAAGAGCACATATTTCCAAACTGAAGGGCAATTATTTAAACTGTTGTCTTCAGAGGATCTGGAAGCAGTTCAGAGCAGGAGTGCTGAGGAACAGCTTTTGACTCAGGATCATGTTTATTGAGGGCCCAACACATTTCTTGATGGTTTCACCCCAGTCCAGACTTCCCATTTAAAAAAAACCTCAGGCAAGTTTTCCAAAAGCAGTGCTGTCCTGACTCCTCTCTGCCATCCGTAACCATCAGCTGGATCAGTGCTAAAAGCCAGCGCTGAAAGCTTTTGCAAACCCCGTATTTCCAGCTAGGAGCAAAGGAAGAGCCCTGTTCACCTCACCAAGCACGAGCTCTGGAGCCCCAGCCTAATAACGTAAATGTCAGTTGCTGAACCTCCAGCCGGCCTTTGTGGGCGTCTCTGGCACAGCAATGCATTGCCAAGACTGTGAAATATTAAATGAGGCATTAAAGTCAAAAGAACAAAATTACGCATCTGAAGGCTGCTTTCCAGTACCCTCAGGGTTTGGCTCCGACTGCCTGTGACGTAAACGGGTATGGATTTATAGCAAACCTGCCCCAGCATGGGCGCCAGCGCTAGCAGGGAAGAGGAGGTGGCTCCTGCTCAGTCCCTGAGAGCCCACGTCTCACGCCTGCCAGAGGCGAGTACACGTCCACAGACTCCAGCCCCACGCTAGGTGTGCTGCTGTACTGCCCCTTGCTAACACCAGGTCCCCGGTGATGCTCAGAGCCCCCCCAGCTCCCTCCAGGAGGTGGGGCTTTCAGGGTTCAGCGTTCCCCATGGAACCTGAGGCAGAGGATGATGTACAGTAGGTACAGTGTTTGTCATGCCCTCAAGTGCCATGTGAGTCTGCCTCCCCTGGCACTGCAGCCTCCTGGGCCAGCATGGCTGCTCGGCCCCAGCTCCATCAGCTGTCTCCTGAGGCCAGGGAAGTCCTGTACCGAGGCACACAAAGGCACATCCATGCCTGTAGCCAAGCACCTCAGCCTCAAAGGGCCTGAGCATCACCAGGAGGGTCTGGTGGAGTCAGTGCTCACCAAAACTGGGTAAGACCTCATATGTTGTAAAGGAAACTGCCTGTCCTTCAGAGGTGGAGGGAGGGACATTTGCAAAGTGGGACTGAGAAGTGACAACCACAGGAGGTCCTGCCACCTCCAAATTCCAGCTGCTCCCAACACACCAGCCAGGACAAAAGTGCCAACATCTCTATTCCATTAATGAGGAACATAGCAGACGAAGACCATATTTGCGAAAACTATTCGAAGCATGACTACTTCATTACTTAACCCCCCTATATCTGTGTTGAACCAAGATCCCTTGATACTTCTGGTCTCTAGGTCAGCGCATTTTACCTGAAGTCACCACAAAATTGCCATTTCTCACCCAAACCCTGACCTCTACTTCCTCTCCTGCAATCTGATGGGTCCATACAGTTTACCATGCAGCACTTGCACTGTGGCAGACAGGTGAGTGGGAGAGGACAGGGGGCCAAGCAGACCAAAGGAGTCCCTGGGATCACCAGTCACCAAGGACTGAGCAAGCACTGTCTCAGCAACTTGGACCCCACAAGGTTCCACAGTGCCAGGGTTGCTATTGCAGCAGGAATGATGCACGGTGCCAAGAAACCCACCTCCCCACCTCAGAGACCTCTGCCTTGCATGCTGCTGCCGTCTCTTGGAAGGGTGATACCTCAACCTGCAAATCTCAGGAGCTATTAAGACAGGGGCTTTAAAACAGCGTAGATATTAAGTGAAGACATTTACAAAGTGCAGCATAGACATTAAATACAAAGCCCAGGGCTGTCTACGGCAGTCAGAGTCCCGGGCTGCTGCAGAACAGATGCGTTACAGCTTGAGCTCTGCTAACAGAGGAGGCTATGGATGAAGAGCTCCTGCTGGGATAGGCAGGGCTATTTCCAGTCTGCCTGTCACAGCTCTGAGCTGGTGCTGCAGGTCTTACATCAACCAAGGGAGCTCATATGGTTGAAGGGAGGGAAAGATTTAAGTATCCTTCTTAATCATAGCGTGCCTCATGAATTAAGAGCTCATGATGATGTTGAGAGTGAGGAAAAACCAGTGACAGTGGCAAGATATTGGGACAGGAGATCTAGGCTTCCCAGGTCAGAGGCAGCAGCTGTCCTTGCCTCAGGGAGGCAGGAAAGAAGCTTCCAGTATCGCATGCATATGGCTTGGGAATTTCAAAGGGTGTTAAGGGCATACAGGTCCATGCCTTCCTAATCCTAACTCTTTTCATCCTACTTCTCCTAGGAATGAATCAGGAACAAACCCTAAACAGCCATCCTGTTTGCCCAGGTGAATTTACCTCAAGAGCTGGTGAGCTTTGCTCTGCAGTCCTGTCTCAGCCCCTACATGGCCTGTGAGCAGCCCTTCGCAACTGTCTCGCTGACCATATGTAGCCTTAACTATAGGCTCACGTTGTGCAACTGGTCCTTTTGGTTTCTGCCAAGTATCTCTTAGGATGGATTCCTTCACTCACAAAACCCTCTGAGTATTTTTGACACTAGCTCTCCCACAAAATTATTTCTGCATAAATAGTCACCGTTCTCTGCTTGCAAGTATTTTTGTTCCTGGAAACTCGTTGACTGAAGGAAAGAAGGTGCCTGCAGCCTCGACACCTGTCCCTGAACTCGAGAGCACCATTTCTGAACAGTGCCAGATTTTCCCCAGCCTAATTAGGGCTGTCTGAGTAAAGCTAGTCCTTCCCTGCGTGGCCAGATGCTGCATTGTGCCGCTAGCCCAGAGAGAAAGCAAGCAACTTAGGCTGCACTGACAGAATTCCTAATGGAATAATTAAACTCAAATAATTCAATTAACATTGCAATTGAGTAATTGCATTTAGAGCATTGCTGTAATTGAGCAATATTTGTATTGTCCCAGCAACGAGGATAGGCACAGTCGCCTTTCAACAGGCAGAGGGAGACAGATGGCGCTAATGAAGGGCAGAAGATAAATGCGAGGTCACTAGATTAAGTGCTCTTCCCTTTTTGGCTAGAAAAGAAAGTCAAGCCACTGTGATTCTGTTGCCTTTAAAAGCCTAAGTAACAGAAATAGAAGAGACTCTACAGGATTGCAGGAGTCTGCTTTACCATTAATTACTTTTTATTGAAAGCTCACAGCCCACTTGGCATTGCATCAACAAGAGGGCAGCTGTGGTCCCTGCCCAGCTAGTCCGTTATCTTAATCTAACTCTGCCTCAGAGTTCAGACATCAGCAGCAAATAGGGAGCTAAGACTTCGGGAGGAATTTCTGCCTCCCGTAGCAACCTGAATGAGCCTGCAGCAAGTGTCAGGCCAGAAGTCAGAAGACCAGATCTTGGTAAGATAAAACAGAGACAGAAAAACGAAACATTCAGTTTTAGGATACCTCACTACTTGTGCTAGGTGTAGCTGCACCTTGAGAGTCTGCAGGACTGAGACCAGTGCGGATGCTCCAGGTCAGTGAAGATGGCAGTTAGATTACCACCCATGCCACCCCCACTCGCATTGCAGCCCAGTTTTGGGGAAGGGTGTCCAAACTGGTTGCCCTACTATCCATCAAGTTTGACAAAAGCAAATCCACTAATTCTTTCCCTAAAAAAAAAAAAAAGTGGTATTGCAGTGAATGTAAAAGCCAGTATCTCCCGTTTACCTGTTAGTACAGAGGTTTCAGGGACTGGGTGTTTGTCCTTCCCTCGAGGCTCAGTCTGATGATCAGCCTTGGGAGCACAGGTACTTGGGTTGTCAAGGATTAGCCTCCAACCAAGCAAGAGGTGCAGCTTACAGCTTCCTTACCTGTATTTGGAGATACGGGCATTTCCTGGGAACCCAACTTTATCATGTGGCCTAAGGTGCTGAGAGTGGAAAGGCTGACAGCATGGTTAACCCCTTTGAGTCTCTGCAGGCACTGCAAGCATAACGTGCATCACCTCTAGCTACTCTGATCTGGGTTCTTCACAGCTCTGTTACAGTACTGCAAGTCTGCCTCTCTTCCTCTCCCCAAGCAACTTCAGTTTTGTTTCCCCACTCCCAGAGGTCTCTAAGCAATTTAAATTTGTTTGGCAGTTTTTTTGGTTGTTGGGGTGGGTTGTTTTTTTTTTTTTTTAAAGAAAGAGGCAGCTGATACTATTGTGCTGTTTGCAGCTCTTCTCCCCTCCCACTCTCAGCAACTTCTGAGCTTGGTGGTTAATTACTATGAGACCTCTACGCCTCTGTCGGTGTTAGCTGGAATGTTTTTTTTACACCTTGCATATCAACAAGCAACTAGATGGGAAATAATCCTACTGATGTTCCCACTGTTGGGGAAACCAGCGTGCTGATTCAGGCTCTATCAAGCATCTGAATCCATGTGGATGACAGGCACAACGTGCTCTGCAAGACAGCTCCGATCACCAAGGTCTGTATGACATTCTCCTATGTCCACTGCAAGACAAATCCATAGAAACTAGGCTTTGTTAACTTGGCTCATTGCTCTCATTTGAGCCAAGTTGTCCACACATGCAAAGTTGACTCAGTTTAACCGTACTTGAAATACATTTCAAAGGTCTCTTCCCAGGTACCCATAGCCAGGAAGGAGCACGGGACCCTCTCTGGGTGGGAGAATACTACTAACAACCCCAGGGTCTCTTCCACTGTGTGACTCGGGAGGGCAGCTGGCCATGGGCTGCCTGCATCTCACTCCCCACACTGCCACTTGGGTTTGCAGAAAGACAGAACAGAAGCAGGTCTGTTCCTTTGGGCGCTGAACGTCTTGATGCAGACCCGTGGCAGAGTAAGCCACAGAAGTGAGTTCTGGCTCCTTTTACTTCAAGGCACACAGCAGCGCAAGTATGAGAGGGGACAAACACGTCCTTGTGACTGGAAAGCCACATGATGGTGATGAGTCTGGATCTGACTCATAGCCCAAGCAATGCTGTAACACATTACTACTGTCCTGCTCTGTCCACTTGAGCACTGAGACACTTTAGCATTCATGTCCATATTTACTGTAGGACCCCATTCTCCCACTGCAAGAGCAGACCCAAATCTAGGGGGACAGTTATTCTTGCTTAACGTAGCAGATTTTCCTCTGATTAAGGTCTTGCACACAAACTCATTCCCAGCTCTCTCAGGGAAATATTCCCAGTGTTCGGTTGTGCTTAGGCTTTCTGTGTGCTTTGGTTTTATCAGGTGTTTGAGATAGAATCACAGAATCACAGAATCACAGAATCACAGAATCACAGAATCACAGAATCACAGAATCACAGAATCACAGAATCACAGAATCACAGAATCACAGAATCACAGAATCACAGAATCACAGAATCCTCACTCACACACTCACTCACACACTCACTCACACACTCACTCACTCACAGACTCACTCACTCACAGACTCACTCACTCACAGACTCACTCACTCACAGACTCACTCACTCACAGACTCACTCACTCACAGACTCACTCACTCACAGACTCACTCACTCACAGACTCACTCACTCACAGACTCACTCACTCACTCACAGACTCACTCACAGACTCACTCACAGACTCACTCACAGACTCACTCACAGACTCACTCACAGACTCACTCACAGACTCACTCACAGACTCACTCACAGACTCACTCACAGACTCACTCACAGACTCACTTGGAAGGGACCTTAAGATCATCTAGTTCCAACCCCCTTGCCATGGGCAAGGACACCTCCTACTAGACCAGATTGCTCAAAGCATGCTTCAGAAAAATACCAATGTGCAAATCCCAATAAACCCAGACACACTGAGGCAGGTCACCTGAGCTGACTGATACTTCCAATAAACATTGGAAAAATCTCTGCAGGTTTGATGAACCCTGCCTTAGACTTGGGGGGTAGCAAGGTCTCATTGCCTCAGGAAAGCCCCGAGCAGATTCTCATCAAGAGCCGTGTACTGCGATAGCCGATTCCTAAACTCACTAAATGCAAAGGAGAGTTGGGCTGTTCCAGCATATTGCACATTTGCTGGAAAAGTACGTGTTTTGGGGTTTCAAATCTGCATTCTGGCTTCTAGAGGTGGAAATGGAGTTGCCATTAGCCCTTGTTTCTGCCAGTAGTCCATAGTTAATATGCTTGCTCAGAAAGTGGGTAGATAGATATTGGAAATTTTTTTTTTTTAATAAAAGAATGAGTGGAGAGAGTGCTGTTGTCTCTGTGTATATATGTACACATGAAACACAGCTCAACATCAGCAGGCAACAGTGCACATACGTCTCCCATCTCTCCAACTACCCTGTTGCACACCAGCTGGTGGAAAAGCAGTTGCTACCAGTCTCAAGAGTCCGGTTTCCAAATTCCCTTACTTTCCTTGAGGAAACCCCAAACCAACCAATTTTTCTTCAGACCTTTTGGCAAGCAAAGAGGAACTCAGTCTCCCCCCCTACACCCACTTTGATCTAAGTTGAGTTTTTCAGTTGCGCCGCTGGACTTGAAGGGTAGGTGGTCAGAAATAATTATTTGCGCAGCCCAATTTACTATCTGATGACTTGTTTCGTACCAGCCAGTGCCCATTTGCACTTGCAAAGGTGTCCAGGTCCTGAAAGCCACAACCACTGTCATCTGTCAGAGTCAACAGCAAGTGCCAGAAGCTGGCTGCAGAGGAGGAATAAGCTGGTCTCCATCCGTTCGCAAACCCCGCCAGATCAGTGGGCCACTGCTTTTGGCTTTGCTGCAGACCCCTTCTGCAGCCTTGGGGAAGTTGTCCTCCCCAGCCCAAAGACAGGACTCAGCTATTCTGAAGCTTCCAGTAGCAAAATCTCCACTGCATGGGAAAAAGCAATGCCTGCATATCTAGCAGGAACAGTTTGGGAGAGACCGAGCAGCGTGGCTCTCTCTGGTGGCATGATGGAGTACGCCAGCTTTCATTTCACTGGGCACCGCATGCTCTGCCTGGAGAAGGAGAAGCTGTCACCCAGCAGCACTTGAATGCTCTGCCACCTCTAAGTGAGGGAACTCGCTTTCTGAAGATGGATGGAACGTAGCACACCCTCTCCCCTATCCTGTCCTCTGCAGTGATATCTTCTGCCTCTGTGCCCACAAGTCCGGAATTAAGTTTCTCCACCTCCTAGCACTAAGCAAGCTGATCACACAGGCTGCATCAAGGCTCACATGCAGGGGAGAACTGTCTCCCACCATAAGTTGCAGTGTTATATTGTGTTAAAGGTTGACAGCGCACCCTTTCTTCCCCTCCAGTTCAACTGACAGCATTTATTTTATACAGATCAGACCACCACTGCGGGGCTGTTGATCTGTGGGGGCCGAACAGCACGGTGCACAGTAGGCCTACGAGTTAACTTGTTCTAAATAGATATTCTCCGTACAGAGGCCTCAAGTCCCACCAGCTCAAGTGTCCACAGTGTGTGATGCTTATCACAGAAGCAGCCTTCTCCATTAATCTCGTGGCAGTATCCCTCTGAGGGAAGACATGGCCTTCACCACTTCTATGCCTGTAGGTACAAGTAACTGGCCAGCAGCGAGTCCTGCAAGCTAGAGCATCTCCAATAGACAAATGCAGACATAGCACAGTTAAGAGCACTGCCAAGGCTGTAGCAAGCAGTGGGGGAGTGAACACAGGGTCAGGGCTTTAAACTGCCACCCCTCCACCCCAGGGACCTGCATGCCCTTCAGTTGAGGAACAAGGTCAGAGCCCACCAGGACTCCTCCAAATCAAATGCCAAGTGGAAAGAGCTGCTCAACATATTGCTTCCTGCTGTCTACCACCTCGTCTGGCTCAGCCGTTCACCCCACAGGTGCTCCGATTTCAGTCCCATGCAGATCACTGACAATTTTCCCCAAGTGATTCTGGACTTCATGTAGCAGCTAACATCTGAAACACAGTGCATGAGTCAGCCCCATCTCCACTTCAGTCTTAGCCCCTCCAGTGAGCACCAAAGCATTAGTCTGCTTCAAGGTGACAAATTATTACATGAAAAAACCCACTATCCAGATGGTCTTTTTAATTATTTTTTCCCCCCTTTTGGTAGGGCATATGAGCAAGTAGATTCTCTCTTTTGATGCATATCACACTTTCACAGAGTCTTAGAATCATTCAGGTTGGAAAAGACCTTTAAGATCTCCTATTTTTATCACGTACACTGCTCTATTACACAGCGTACATCTTTGTACCAAGAAACACTATAATAAACTCATATGTAAGTGGTATTTAAGCTGGTTCATCATGCTTCCAGGGAGAACAATACCAACAGAAAGAAATCTAGCTTGGTAAATGCTGCCCAGGAACAGCCCCGATCATCCTTACGCCGTGCTGCACTCCACAGCCTTCATTAACTTACAAATGAATTCCTGCTGTGTCTCATGGCTTTCTTCAGATGTTATTATTCCAGCCTCCAAGGACACAAACAATTCCCTTGATTTAAGGAACTAGGCTGAGACACTGCTTGACTGTGGCTTGGGGAGGGCCAACAGCATTGGAAAAGATGTTTTATTCAAGAAAACAAAAAAATTACTTCCAAATAGAAGCACAGGTCCAATTTAAATAAATTCACAGAGCATAAGCTGGGGGATTCATGTTTAAAAAGAGCAACAGAAATGAGGTTTTGTATTACTTCAGCTATTCATTCAGGACCCGTATCACAGAAAACAGTTGATCACCACCACCTCTCTCAGCTGAGCACTGTTCCAGGACAACCTTGCAGAATCTTTCTAGATGATGAAACCCTTCTCTTTATCCAGGAGATGCCTTGCCCCTGGTCTGAAGGTAGCATCTTGCTGCAGAGTAAGAACAACTCTAATGCCTTCATTTACCTACTGTTCTTAGTGCAGAGTCTTGTGTTTTGGGGTTTTTTGGGGGGGCTTGTTTGTTTTGGTTTTTTAACTAAAAAAGCTTCTGCTCTAAATAGGGAAAAGGATAGAGGCATCTAAAACTAGATGTGACATCCACTGTCCAGGCCAGGGCATAGCAATCTGTCACCCAGGCACTTCACACACTAACTCTGCTTACCCAGAAAGAGACGCAGCAAGGACAACGCAGAGAGTCAGGCTGTTGTAAGAGGGCTCATGAACCGCAGCCACGTTTCCCACTCCTCCCATACCAATTCCCCTTTCATCCACCATTGATAAGAGTAATTGCCATGTGCCACCTTGGACTCACCCCTGGAGCGAGACAGGGTTCCCAGCTCAATAGATCTACACAAGCTTAGCACTCAGGTCCTCTTGGAGACCTCATAGCTACCCCAGGCACAGTCCCCTTCCCACAGCTTCTTTTAGCACAGGATTTCAAGTGCTGGTGACATTCTAACAAAGGCATCTCATCTGTCCTGAGCTCGAGGTAATCAACCACCTGGTCTAACCTTTCCCTTCAGCACAGTAGTTTTAAAGAAACTTTGATAATTTGTATCTCCTTCCAATTGTGCTTTTGCCCAATGCGCATCACTCTCCCACTTTCACTGTCTCTCTCCATCACCACATGCACCATTTAGCCTGTCACTCACTGCCTTACAATACAGCTCCAGTCCTACGCGACCTCCTGTGCCCCTAGCCCTGAATTCCCACATAACTCTGCCTGCACCCTCCAACCCAGCCAGTGCTCTCCATACCAAGGCTCAGAGCTTTGCCCAGCTCTCCGACACACACATCAGCGACGGCTTGCAACACCTTCACCCACATTAGTCACTGGCCTCCAAGCATCTCCACATATACACCATCATCCAGGTCTGTCAGCAAGTTACTAAAGGCAAATCACAATGCAAGTTGTACTTGGGGCCAGGGTGGCATTTTCAGTGTTTTCCTGTGATCTCCTGCAACTCCTGTCAGCACCTCAGGTTTCCTGCAGAAGCTTGTTACAGTTCTGATAGTGGCTGCTGACCAGGAGCAATACATCCAGCTAAGTCACACTGACAGTCCAGTCTTCATACAGCACCCATGACCCAGAACAAAACCAGAAACATTTCTCACCTTGTCAGAGCTTCCCACAACCAGCCATTGGCCAGTTGCCTCTTGAATCTCCCAGGCACAGCACAGATAGTCCCAAAGCCAAGATAAATCATGCATCTTCCAGCTACTTTACTGATTCTTGCACAGTAGTCATACAACTTTCCCTCCTCTCTGCCCCAGGAATACCATGAACATAGCACATACTATCCCTGCTAACTCCCCTGCTTGCTTAGCTTTTCCCAGTGCTGCTCTGCAACCATTTTAAATCCTCCTGGGTGGAGCCCTCTGGCTCCCAGGTGGATGGGATCAGCTCAGGTGAGACAAGATAGAGCTGACTATCCTAGGTGAAGTTAACCCCTCCTTCCCCTCTATATACTCGCCAGCTTGCCACAGTGCCACCCAAGGCTCTGCTTCAGGGCTATGGCTACAAGAATCTGAGTCCTCCAGAAAGAAAGTTATTGGTCAGGAGATCCCATCGCCTGGGTTCCCAGCCAGAGAAAACCACAGGGGTGGTAGACTCTCATTTGGGCATATGTGAGGAGTGGGACCCACCCAAAGCTCACACATAGATGCTTACATCTGCTACACTTCCTAGTCTGCTGCTGTCTGGGAAAGGTCTGACTTGCCCACATCATCTCCTTATGAGTTAACAAAATCAGCTGTGTCCATCTCCATTCCCATCATCTTCCTTTTTATGCAGCTTTCCAATAGGAAAGAATTTTCTAGAAGAGGTCTATGGCTCTTTTGTTCTCTGCTGAGCAGCTGCAAGAGATAGGTTGCCAAATAAAACCTAGCTGCCTTGGCAGTCTTTGCTGGGTTGTGATACCACCAAGTTAAAATGGTGTGGATTAAAAAAAAAAAAAAAAAAAAAAAAAAAAAAAAAAAAAGAAAAACAAAAAAAAAAAAAAAAAGTGGTATTGCAGTGAATGTAAAAGCCAGTATCTCCCGTTTACCTGTTAGTACAGAGGTTTCAGGGACTGGGTGTTTGTCCTTCCCTTGAGGCTCAGTCTGATGATCAGCCTTGGGAGCACAGGTACTTGGGTTGTCAAGGATTAGCCTCCAACCAAGCAAGAGGTGCAGCTTACAGCTTCCTTACCTGTATTTGGAGATACGGGCATTTCCTGGGAACCCAACTTTATCATGTGGCCTAAGGTGCTGAGAGCGGAAAGGCTGACAGCATGTTAACCCCTTTGAGTCTCTGCAGTCACTGCAAGCATAACGTGCATCACCTCTAGCTACTCTGACCTGGGTTCTTCACAGCTCTGTTACAGTACTGCAAGTCTGCCTCTCTCTTCCTCTCCCAAGCAACTTCAGTTTTGTTTCCCCACTCCCAGAGGTCTCGAAGCAATTTAAATTTGTTTGGCAGTTTTTTTGGTTGTTGGGGTGGGTTGTTTTTTTTTTTTTTGGTTTTTTTTTTTAAGAAAGAGGCAGCTGATACTATTGTGCTGTTTGCAGCTCCTCTCCCCTCCCACTCTCAGCAACTTCT
>VFFE01007519.1:2015894-2073529 GCA_008921705.1 Burhinus oedicnemus | reverse complement strand
GGTGTACTCTTCGCTGGACTGAAAACTGGCTGGATGGCCGAGTCCAGAGAGTTGTGGTGAATGGCGTTAAATCCAGCTGATGGCAGGTCTCAAGCGGTGTTCCCCAGGGCTCAGTTTTGGGGCCAGACTTGTTTAATATCTTTATTGATGATCTGGACAAGGGGATTGAGTGCACCCTCAGTAAGTTTGCAGATGACACCAAATTAAGTGGCAGTGTTGATCTGCTTGAGGGTAGGAAGGCTCTGCAGAGAGATCTGGACAGGCTGGATCGATGGGCTGAAGCCAACTGCATGAGGTTTAACATGGCCAAGTGCCGGGTCCTGCACTTTGGTCACAACAACCCCAGGCAACGCTACAGGCTTGGGGAGGGGTGGCTGGAAAGCTGCCTGGCAGAAAAGGATCTGGGGGTCCTGGTGGGCAGCCGGATGAACATGAGCCAGCAGGGTGCCCACATAGCCAAGAAGGCCAACGGCCTCTTGGCCTGTATCAAGAATCGTGTGGCCAGCAGGAGTAGGGAAGCGATCGTGCCCCTGTACTCAGCGCTGGTGAGGCCACAGCTTGAGTCCTGTGTTCAGTTTTGGGTGCCACAGTATAGGAGGGACATTGAGGTGCTGGAGCGTGTCCAGAGAAGGGCACCAAAGCTGGTGAGGGGTCTGGAGAACATGTCTTCTGAGGAGCGGCTGAAGGAATTAGGATTGTTTAGTCTGGAGAAGAGAAGGCTGAGGGGAGACCTTCTTGCTCTCTACAACTACCTGAAAGGAGGTTGTAGTGAGATGGGAGCTGGTCTCTTCTCCCAATTAACTAGCAATAGGACAAGAGGAAACGGGTTCAAGTTGTGCCAGGGGAGGTTTAGGCTGGACATTAGGAAAAAATTTTTCATGGAAAGAGTTCTCAACCATTGGAAGAGGCTGCCCAGGGAGGTGGTTGAGTCCCATCCCTAGATGTGTTGAAAAGTCATGTAGATGTGGTGCTTAGAGACATGGTTTAGTGGCAGAGCTGGTAGAGTAGGGTCAATGGTTGGACTAGATGATCTTAAAGGTCTTTTCCAACCTAAACGATTCTATGATCTATGATTCTATCTTCGTGTTGGTATGGCACCTCCTTTTATTTGTTTATCACAATGAACTTGGAGCTTTGCTCTGCAATGTGCCACTAAGTAGTTTCTACCTGAGCCAGGTCTTATAAATTTAAATGTTTTTCTGCATTTTTTTAGCTTCATTGGTTTCCTATTACTCTTCCCTACAAATGCCACCTCACTTCTATCCTTCTGTTATCATGTCCACAGGTTATTTCAACAAGAGTGCTGCATGTGGCTATTTTATTCTCCATGACAAGTGCAATAACCTGCAGTCCTGAAAACAGATATATTTTTGCCTGTAGGCATTTCAAAGAAGGACCATCTTTGCTGGAGTTGTGTATTTGTGTTAGAGGACACTGCAGTGATGACAGAATCAACAATAAATTTCTACTGACTATTTTTGTATCTGTTAAAAGATGAGAACTCTGATGTTATTACGCTGACAAAGCTAAGCACAGGTTTAGAGATATTTAATATCCTTAGATATTTCTATACTGAATAAGACTTTTGTAATGTTCATATCTTTACAGAGAGGAACTTCAGCACATTGTGTAAATTTTTTGTATGGCTAACTTTATTCCCCTGAAGAGAAAGTGAACGCCATTACAAATCTGATATGCAGGATTCTGCATTGCTTTTTACATTCATGTTAAATTTCCCCATGGTTTCCTTTACTACTTTATTGGTTTTAATTGTCTTTTCACTTAGCTCAAAACACCATGGGCTCCACAACAGACAGCATCTTTTGGCGACAATATTGTTTTCAGTTTTGTTTGAATAAAAGGTGGCATTTATGTTCTATTGAAAGAAAAAGGCCAGAGGATAAAAGGAGGTTTTGTTTGCTTGTTTGCTTTGTTTACATTTGCCAGAGTCCATTCTGGGATGCAAAATACAGAACACAGTGGTAGAGACTGCACTAACACTGTGTGGTGCATTATGAAAAGCTTTTATCACATTGAGAAATAAAGGAAGGAGATTGTGTCGCAGTTTAACAGACATAAAACAGTAAGGCAGCTCACTGTGATTGAGGGAATACAGTTTACAAGAGCAAGTTCTTCCAGGTCTGTGTGCCACGCTCTCTGCTGGAGCGCCTTGAGCACTGGGAAGGAGACTGCAGAGAAGCCTGACACTCTTTTGTGACTCTCCTGCGGACTAAGGAAAAATATTGCATCATGAGCCGATTTCCTTTTCCCTTTACCTCCTTTTAGAGAATCTTTTTTTTTTCCCCGCAAACAAGCAATAATATATTGCACTAAGTCACTGCCATTTGAAATATCTGCTGCACAACCAAACAGAGTGGGAGGATATAATCATGTTTATTCACCCTCTGCTGCTCGTATATGGGTAAGGTCGATGATGAGTCAGACTTGGGCATAGCTCTGTTTAAATCCTGTTTTCTAATGCCAGCTTACTTAATTCTTGGTTGAAAGACAAGCCAAAATTCTGTCTTTTCAGGGCTTATCAGAAGCATTACAAAGTTAACCTCCAGAGCTATTCTCCATAAAACTCTGAATAGCACATTTTAACAGTTCACAGTCAGCTAGAGTAAGACAGTCACAGAGAAAAACACCATACTGTTTCTCAATAAATTAATGTTTGCTGTAAATAGATAGCATGGAAAATACTAAAAAAAATACCAGTACATGGAATTCACTAGTTACTCTTCAAAAGGAGTTACAGTCCTCTTTGAGGAAAAATTAGACACAAAGTTTATTGGTATGTTTCTTCACACTCCACCTGCTTTTATTGGTCAAGTATAGTGCACTACTGCATGCTATCAAATTAAAGAGGGAACAGCTGTATACATTTACATTTTGCTCAAAAAATCTGCTGTTCTTTTGATGCATTATTTTCTAAAAATTTTACTTTCCAGCTATCAGTACGCTGAGAAGAAAGGATATCTTCTGTTTTCAAATATTTTGAAAGGCTTTGCTAGAGAATTTGACAAGTCATAGATATATGCTATCTACTCCTTTTTTTTATTCAAAGTCATGTTAAAACAGCAGCAAGTTCATCGTCTGAGTTTTAGTGCCTTTTTGACAGAGAACGTCCAATTTTTTTTTTTATTTTTTTTTTTTTACATGAAGAATGTCCTACCCTTTTTCCTGCTAGGTTTGAATTAATAATAATCTGATTATTCAGGAGCTTCAGGAACTACTGGAATATCTAACATTTTGTGGGAATAGTAGTTCATTGACTTCGAGTTTTCCACAAGATTATCCTTTTCTTTTCCAGTTATTGTGAGTTTTGTGCTGAATGTACCATTCTATTTCATCTAGAAGTTATTATTTGAGAGCTTTGCAAGCAACTCAGCTGTAAAATTTCTCTTGAGACAAAGTTTGGCTTCCAAAGACTGTATCAGCACAGGGAGTTGTATTCAAATTAAAACACAGCAGAGAACAATGGGAACATACAGGAACTGTTAACCTGACAGCATAAAATAACCATGGATAAGGTTCTTACAGACTTTGGGAATGAAAACAATCCTCATTAAAGAATCCTTCTGATGTTAGAGATGTTGTGTCACATGAAAGTTAGGGATTTATTTTAATGAAAGGTGACATTGTCATGATTATGGGATCTGGAGCATTAAGGAGGTCGCAAATATCAGCCTCTTGATATCTGGACATAGTATTGCTGTCCCTAGAAGAGGGGTTGTATGTGATCATGTTCCTCATCTTACCTTTAGGTGTACCAACTTTTGCATTTAAGAATGAAAGTACTTGTGAAATATGAGGTGTAAAGGTTAAGAGTTTATACCCCTACCTGGGCTTAATTTTTTGTCATGAATCTGTAATATTGCCCAAACAGATGTAACGTCATAGGAGGAACGGGGATAAAAGATTAACTATACAAAATATCACTTTCCTCTAATAATTGGCTTTGAGTGTTGAAGCTATATTAATTTTCTTAATATTTAAGTAATAAGTCCCCCTTTTTTTCTGTGATATGAACGTTTCTCTGCATCATTTGTTTGACACAGTATCCTTGTGTTATACTCTATAGAGCGTTTGCTACTGCCGTATCAATACAGGAGATTCAGTTACAGAAATATTGCACAAATAACTGAACTAAGAGTATATTAAGTATAGAATACCTGACTCAGTTTTATATTGTAACATTTAAAAAAATAAAAATAAAAGTAAAACCTCTTGCTATTACACAGGCATCATTAATGATGTATAAACAAGGAATTCGGTGCATAAAACCGGTTCATAACATGAACAGGGTTTATGGTAGTACATAAAGTAGGAACATAAACATAAATGCAAGATGGTGCAAGAAAACCCCAAGGATGTGAAAGTACCTCACCTTTGTTTTTAAAACACAAGTAATTCTTGTTTCTTGGGAAGAAACATCAGCCATGCTTACACGGCGTAACAGAGTGCAGTACAACAGCAGCTGAGCTAACACAGCCCCGGCTGACGTTGTTAGGCTCAGTGTTACACCAGGCAGACCTAACGGCAAGCACCTTAAATCTGCGCTGGCTGTACCAGCCTATTGCTGCACCCTGGCCAACGCACTGAACGTGTTATTACCTGGGCACTACACCAGGCTACTACCACGTTAATGAACACGTTGCATGTACAGCTTGTGTTTGGATGAAAGCTGGCTGGCACAGCGGCAGTTTGGGTTTTACATATACGGTTTTATACTTTCAGTATGGGGTTTCTTTCTCTACTTTTTGCCAGTGAGATGATAAAGAGATTGGCCCAAACTGAAACGTCATGTGAAAGCTCTGCACCAAGCCTCAGTGCAAAATTACTGTGAGGTGAGACGACGTTAAGGAACTGTTTGTCTTGAAAGGGCATAAAACCTAAATTGTGGCAGAGGTTTTCAGCTACCAAAGTAGATGTAGTCCAAAGAAAGGGATTTTTTAAGGTATTTTCCTAGCAACTGCCATCTGTGAAATAGACAAGTGATGGAATTTAGTCTCCAAATTCGGCTCAGCCAAGAAACATATAATGCCAACCCTCTACCACAGATCTGTTGCAGAAGTACTCCAAAGTAGAGCATTTGTATAACACAAGCATGGATTCACTATCTGGAGCTTCATTTGCTTATGTTTCACTTTATATAGCCATGTATTTATTTCAGCAATCAAACATATAGAGAAAAAGAAATCCTAAAATGGAAAAGTAGGAAAATGGAACATCATTAATGGTGAAGTAAAACAGTGTTTGTATAATAAACATAAGAAAATTGAGTCAGTGAAGTAGAGGAATTAATTGGTAGATTTAAAACAGAAGCAAAAGTAAAGCTTCCTGCTCTGGTTGCTGCCTGTAATAAGTACAGTTACAGCAATTTTGAATTAAGATATTTTTCCAGTTTAAATTGAGGCAGAAAGGAAGAGCCATCAGTTGTTCTTATAAAGCAAGAAAGACTGCTTTTGTCTCCCTGTTCCTGGGCTGTAGTGTTGCTGTATGTACCAACTCCTGGTTCATAACGTGAGAGGACTCACACTTTCTGAAAGGAAACTGGCTTTTTCTTGAAAGAACCAGCACTACAAACACAAGCAGCTTCTCACTGTGTTTGCAAGCTGCTTTCTGTTGTGGGTGCTCCAAAATCATTGCTCCCATAATTTGGGAGGCTTCCACTGCGCAGGCTGTTATTGACTGCCATCTTCAAACCCTGTCATCCTCCAAAGAAGGAAGAAAAGGTCATTACATCCAATCTGTAACATGGGTTCTGATATCTTTCCTAAAAGGAGGAAACTATGATAGCCGAAGCACTTTGGTATTTTTCTTTGTGTTCATAAAAAGGGCTAGTGAAGCCCTCTAATGGGGGCTCTGCTCCCATAGCACACAGCCAGCAGTGTGAAGCTGCACAACACTCTGAGCCTCAGCACTGGCATGGATATTGGAGGACATCCTAATGCTCTACAGCTGCCCTCAGATGTGCTAGATATGCTTTCAGACCAGAGCACTGGGATATGAAGGCAGCTTAAAATCAGTTGTGCCCTGAAACGAAAAAGGAATGAGGATCAAGCAATGAAAAGCATACAACAGGGAGGCTGAGGTTGACACCAAACACTCCTTTCACTCCCCTAAGGCCTCCAGGGTCCTGGATCTGCCCAGAGATGTGACAAAATACATGAATGAAAAGTGGCCACCATCACCAGCAACCTTTCCATCTCTCTGAAACTTATTCCTCAAAGAGAGGACATTGTGGTGGATGGATCTTTGGTCTAACTCTACTACTGCCTTCATTGAATTATTTTCTGAATGCAGATATGAGAATATAAGAGCTTCTACAGCAGTTCTACTGAGTTCATAGCCTTGCCCATTTAATCCAGTAATTTATCGCTTAAGACGGCCCCCTGTGCAAACTTTAGGTAGATGTAAAGGAGCAGAATGTACAGTGACGCTTGCTTGCATGAAACAGTCTCCACTTCTGGTGATCTGAAGCAGAGTTCAATGTTGCTTCTTAATATTAAATAGCTGCTAATGTATTTTTTTTCATGAGCTCAATAATTTCCAAACATCATGGAATGATGGGAGCAATGGTTTAATTATGTACACTTTTTTCTATTAAAAAGTCCACTACCCTAAAAAAAAATCACATTGACCCCATTTCTTGCACTGTAGGCAACTGAATAAGCATTTCCAATTTCATTTCTCATATAGGTGATTTTATTTCACCAGCTTCTCCAGCTCTCTCCCTCAATGAGTTCAATCATATTTAATTTCTCCTTATACAGAATTCATTGTATAGAAATCTTCAATAAAACTTGTTTACTTTCCTGTATCTCTTCTTGTTCTGATGTACACTTTTCATAAAGGGGAATAAGAAGTCCATACATTCAAGATTCAGCACATTATGATATAAGGGTACTTTCAGCTTTTTTTCTGTTCATTGTCTAATAGTTATTATAATTTGTTTTTTTAAAATAATGAACACAGAAACAAAATGTTCATAGAGCTATCTTTAGTAAATTATAGCTCTCATCCCTCTGTGGCAATAGCTGTTTAGAATCAGTCATTGTATATAGTTTGGCTTGTTTTCCTATGTGTACTAATTTGCACTAATCAACACTGAATTTCATTTGCCACTTTATTGCCTAGTCAGTCAATATTTTGACATCCTTCTGCACTTCTTCACAGTAATTTTTTACTTTTATTATCCTGAATAATTTAAGATTATCAGCAAATTTCATTCTCACTACTTACCTTCTTCTCTTTCAGATAATTAATGAGTATGCTGAACAACAGCTAGGAGAAAGAGGGACCTAATTTGAATGCCTTCTATTGGGAAAAAAGACTGCTTATTTTATGGCTTGTTTCCTAATTTTTTATCTGCTATGACTGACATAATAAGGTTTTTTTGTGTTGTTTTTTTTT
Source organism: Burhinus oedicnemus (assembly GCA_008921705.1). Taxonomy (NCBI): domain Eukaryota; kingdom Metazoa; phylum Chordata; class Aves; order Charadriiformes; family Burhinidae; genus Burhinus; species Burhinus oedicnemus. Next base: position 2,066,110 of record VFFE01007519.1, on the reverse strand, counting down.
GTTTGTTTGTTTGGGTTTTTTAATAATCTTTCTAGGATACCCTGAAATTTATCTTTCAAAATTTAAAATGTATGATGTCAGCCTCCATTTATATGATTTTTTATGCGACATCTCCTCCTTCTTGTTGACTTTTCCCTGTTCAAACATAGTTTTTACTGTGCTTTTTATTAGTAAGCTGGAAGAGTATTAGCTGTATTGATTTGTAACTGTGAATCATCTGTGGCTAAAAAAAGTGGAGTTACATTTATCACCTTCCATTCTTCTAATCACAATAGTCATCTAGAGGTTTGGGTTACACACTGCAGTCAATAAGTGGATTAACATTCTGAAGTGCCAGCTATTTGTTAGTGCTCATTTTGTCAATTTTTCAAAAAAATTTTCCCGATTCTTCATTTTGGCAAATTTCTCCTGTGTTTACTCATAAAAAAGATGGAAGTGTGGGCATTTGCCTTATTTTGGTCATGGACAACATCAATGTCATGCATTCGCTTAGTTTCTCAGCTACTGCCTCTTTTTCTCTGAGCATTACTTTTACATCTTAATCATTCATTGGGTCTCCAGATCCCATCTCCTGGTTTTGATGCTCTTTAGAGGATTAATTAGTGTATGTGGAAAATTCAAATTCTAAGATTCAGGCTTTTAAAAAGGTATTCCTCAAAGTCATTTTTGGCTTGCCTTACTTTGTGTTGTCTTTTTTTTTTTTTTTTTTTTTTTTTTTTTTTAATTTGTCATGGTTTTCTTTACATAATTATTTCTATGAACTCCATGAAGAATCTAGCAACTATCTCAGATGTACATATCCACTCTCTAGAGGTATGATGGAGCTCCAATTTGTGGGCACCTCAATGTGGGTTCCTACCTGTGAGTGAGATAACTAAATGCCCTTGTAGTTACTGGTTGTCTAATTAATATAAGCACTGGTACCTGTTGAGTTAGTCAGCTCACCAAATTGTCCCATATTTAGGGAAGCTGAAGAACCTTTGAGATGCCAAGCTTGATTCAATAGCTCACATAACATCCACTGTGGAGCTAAATCCTACCATAGATATTGGCTCCAAATAATACCTTGTGTTCTGGGATAATGCTGTTTTGTCCATACAATGCCCTACTGTTAGAGAAACTTTTCAAGACAGCTGAACCTTCAATTTTCACAACAAAATGTTGGGCAATAGTAGTTAATAATTGTGTGGCATTCAAGGCTTCATTCCAATGGGTCTCAACTGGTTTAAAATATATATATATATTTTTAAATTATCCAGTTTCAAGACTACTGTTTTCTAAAATAATACAGCAATCTTGTAAGCATAGGTATCTGTATCACAAGATAGTATGAAGTTATGTTTTACTTCCTGCCAAAATAATTCCTGAACGCCGTTAATAGGTATGGGTAGTCATGCACCCTAGGAGACTATTACTACTAAATTACTCTGTACTTGTACTAGTTGTCTCATAACCTTAAGTGGTGGAATGTGTCCAAAGTTTGCGGTGAAGAGAAGACTGAATTTGTGTAGATACAGTCAGTGTACTTCTAAGCAAATGGTAACATTTGCCTGATAACTCCTGTTTGCTTAGCAAGCACTAAATTATTGGGAAAAAATCATCATCTCAATGAGGAAGGAACAAGCTAAGAAGGAGGGAATATTCTCTTCCCATATAACTGGCAAATCAAACAGAAAAAAAGAAAGACATATTAGGAAAAACAACCAAACACACTTTTTGAGTTGTAAGACCAGCGAAGTATTGGAATAGGTGGCTGGGAAGGTTGTATAGCCTCCATCACTAGGAAGCAGGCTAGGCAAGTCTGTCAGGAACAATTAAAGCATATCTGAGCTTACTCTGGAGAGAGGGGATGGACTGTATGATTACTTGCATTTCCTGTTGACTAATTTTTTTCGTGATTCTAATACAACTTTTAGTCACCACCAGTCAGCTCTATTTTTTGGTGTTAAAAGTAGAATTATTGCCTTAAGATAAACAATTTAGTAGCATGTTAACAGGGACCATGAGCATGTCACTGCTTCTGCTTTTATCTGTAAGAAAACTGTGATTATGTCAGATCTTCTGTTTGTTTTGAAGTTTAATCTTTTAGCATTTGTTTCAAACTGCATACACCAAGCTTTTAGAGACTCTTGTTCTGTGCATGTATTAAGCAAACCAAACAAGAGTTTTATCACACAGCTGGAAATTCATAGACTCATTTTAGTTTTGCATGTTTTGCAGTAGTTGCTGACAATAGTAGACTGTAGACTTCTGGACTGTTTCCACAGAAAAGACAATCCAAAATCTGGTTCAGGCCATTTTGCTGAGGGCTGAGTCATCACTCAGATAAAACATTTACCAAAGTTAAAACCTTGCCAGGATCAGAAGTCCAGAAGTCTTTTACTTTGCATTACTCCCTACTGGTTTCATTCTCCCTTGCAGAGGCATATGTGTGGAATTCAGCTCAGATACCTACATTCAGTTACCTAAATGGATATGCCGTGTACCACTTTAGATGTCATAGCGTTTCTAAGACAACTACACAAGGCTGGCAAAAATGACACATGAGCCATGGGAGTTCTGGACCCTTTGGAAGCAGCAGCTGAAAAGCCAGGGAGGATATCTTAGGGCATCTCAAATCGTTAGATGTCTGTGGTTAGACATCAATTATCTGACGATAACTGAGACATGCCCTCCGGGTCTTCAATTTACCATAAAGTTCATAAACAGCAGTCAAATGGCAAATTCAACAGCTGATAGAAGATCACTCACTGATTTCTGCTTTTCTCGCTTCACGCTTTCACACTTCTTGCGCTAACAGTTTTTGCCTTGTTGGAATTGCTTTTGCATTTTTTACAAATAAATCTTGTTCTCTGCTGCTTACACTCTTCTTTCTTGACTTGTTCCTCATTTGTGGCCAGATGCATTTTATTGCAGAAGCTCTCCTTAAGTATCCAAATATCTACAGCCATTTGCAAGGTGCAATCCACTTTCACAATAGGTCTGTGGTGATTTGCTTGTTAATTATATGCAGACATAAATAAATTCATATTCCCTGTAACTAGCCCACGCACTAAGAGTTTACAGGACTTCTCAATATGTCAGGGCACAAGCAAAAATGCGCTTATGCCTCTAGCTGAAATAGTTTATGAAATTATCCCTCACAGCTGCTTGTTACCAGCCTCACAGCTGAGATGCCATAACTGATCATGTTAATTTCCAGTCCATTTCTGTGCAAAGTGAAATAGATTAGTTTAATCTACCACTGAAGCTGTTTTAAACAGATTTACTTCTTTGCATTGAAATGGAGGCGGTTTTTCCAGTGAAACAGCTGTGACTCAAATCGTTATTGTTACATGGAGAGGAGTAAAACTGAGAGGAGAGGAGACATTCGTGTACACTTCAAACTGAGATTTAGTTGAAAAAAGTAACCAAAATTTTTGCTTTAGGAAAAAAACTCTCTGATTTCTTACATTGTTTGCCACACACTGTATTGCCTAAACCACATTTTCTGTTTGATTAAATAAATTGTTAATTTTATTAAGTGAAAATTAACTATGGTTATTTCTGTGACATACTCCTTACCCCAGCAGTTCCTTAACACAACTAATATTTGCAATGTCACAAAGTAATTACATCAGAAATTTTTTCAGAGCTGTAAAAAATTGCCAATAGGTGGCCTGAACAACTAACCATCAATTGGCTTGAAAACATGTAGTAGAACAAATAAATCCTCAGGGAAGAAGCTGATCAGTATTGTTCCACATTTCTTTTATTTTTCCTTTCCCTCAGGCTGACTTGAATCCTGTTTCCTACACCAAAGGCTATATATTCAATTGTTAAACTTCTCCATCTGAGATCAAGGAGGTTAAGGGAACTGATTTCCCTGCTTGCTTCCTTCCCGGCCTATTTCATATGTTCAGTGACTTCCCTTTGGAAGCTGAAATTCTAATGTTTTCTGTGGAGGAGGCAGCTGGGGTTGCATATATCCTTCATCGTCTTAAAGACTCTCTTTACCTGCGTACATTTATATTCACAAGCATGAACACTCACGGCATGGCAGCAGAGGCAGCACCGTTGGGCACCGAGCAGGTCTGGCTCTAAATAACAACTAACATAATCCGTATTGTGAAGTTCTCTGGACTCCAGTGTGAGCATCCCTCACTCACTACAATACTCCTCTGCCTCGTCTTCACCAAACATAACCAACACCACTGATATAAACCAGTCCTTGCCAGTTACCAGCTCCCAGATGAAAAAGTCAAGCAGCTGAGACTGAAGGCAAACAGGACAGAGATCACATCAAGTGCAGGAAAATACTTTGATGCCCTTGCAGCTACAGCTGGATGCTTCATGCCCACAATCAGTGAGATTGGGAGGGCTTCTGTCTTGCTTTCCAAGAGACATCAGCAGTTATAAGAATGCACTACATCCAGTTGCTCAAAGCCTAGCAGGTTATGACCTGCTCTCAGATACACTTTTTACCATCTGGGCTAAGACAATGCAACAGACCTGGGCATGAAACCATCAGCCTGTAGGAAACTCCAGCTGCTTCACTATTTATGGCAAATCCTCTCACCAAACGAATCGGCAACTGCAAACACACCCGATTCTCTCATCTATCTTTGCTTTCTCAGAACATTGAAATATCATGGAGGGTTAGCTATGTAAGCAGTATCTCCTAGAGCTTCAGGAGAGACACTGCAACTGATGAAGTAGCTTTTTGGGAGCCTACTGTGATCATGGCTAGAGCTTAAGTGCCAAAGTTATCTTTGTGGATGCAAAGTTGTGGGGTTTAGTCTAGATATTAGTGATTCTGACAGCATTTCTGAGAAGCTGGGAATTTTGTAATAGCACTGGGTCCAATAGGCTGTGATCTGCATAAATATATGGCATGTGTATGCTTAGGATCTTGAGCATTTCTTTCTCTGATATTTTATTTCTCAATTTCATTTTTATATGAACAAAAGAAATTTTTTTGTGTTCACTAGAACTGTCTAGCAAGGGAATAATAGCAGTAAAAGGGAATGGTTAAGGTTATCTAAACACTGATTTAATCATGATATGGATCAGCTAGGTGAAAAGGACTTACTGGAGCTCCCTTACCTTTCCCTTTTCTCTTCGCTTTTTTACTTTTCTAAAGCCTTGGAAGAGAAAATAAAGATGTTAGACTGAGACTGAGCCTAATCAAATGCCTTTTTTTTTTTTTTTTTTTTTTTTTTTTAATGGAACTGCTTTGAGCATTGCTGGGCCTTGCCTCCTAATAACCCTTGGCAGATAGATTACAAAGACAACACTAATATATTAAAGTATAAGGGATATAAATACCTTCCTTTGAAGTTTACATCAATGACCTCCGGAATGGGCAAGCAAAAGGTTTTTCTGAGCACAGCTATTTTTCTCCTCTAATCTAGTTTTTTTGACTTCCAGGTTGCATCTGCTCTATGCTAGCCCAAGCATAAAGACAAACTGTCTCTAAAATCAAGCATCCACTTTTGATACACCTTTGAATAAAAGCACCCTAACCATTGTATTCTGTTTCTCAGGCTTGTAAAAGATTCTGTGATGGAGCTTTGATCTTGAAATTTTACTTTCCCAATTTGTCTCTCTACTTTCATTCTAAAATCAAATGCAGTTATCAGGCGAGTCCAAGGCTGCTTTTCATCTTGGATATAGAAAAGAGCTCAATCTGCATCTAAAAGCATGCTCAAACCATACAGTTTGTTCCCATTATAGAGACAGATACTGAATTATGCAACAAGTTCCCAGTGAGCAATTACATTTTAATCACTGTAAAGATTTTTCTGCAAAGACACTCCTGTAGATGATTTATTTCAAAAGATAGGAATTGTGCCCATATAGCTTATCTGGGAAATTGTTCAGCTTCCCCAGACAAATTTCCTGGCAGGCAGAATGTTTGAGGGGACCAGTAACTAATATTTAAACCACATTTTTTATTTCTTTTTTTTATTTCTTTTTTTTTTTTTTTTACAGTAAATCTTTAACACAGCATGACCTATAGTCTCAGTCTGCAGTTCCATTTGGTCACTCACAGCTTTCTTTCTTGGATTAGAAACTCCATGAATTATTTTTACTTTTCTTAAATGGATTGTGGTGTTTACAGTAGTTGCCTTCTGTGCTGCTAAATTGAATAACTATATAGTATTTCAAAGAATAGCTGAAAATAGAAGTATATTATAGAAGAACGTGCCACTGCAGTTAATGTTAAAATGAAGGCTTTACTATAGGTAAATAGATGTGATATTGTTCAGAATTAGTTATTTACTTAGCATCATACATAAGATATAAATTGTGTAAGCTAAGCTTTAAATTCAAAAATACATTAAAGATGCTTATAAACTACATCCATTTATTTAGGTTCTGGCTTCAGATAAATTTCAAAGTGTGCTGTCACAGTGCTACCAGGAACATTTTGTACATTCAACATGGAAAAACATAAAAGAGATGAGTGCATTAAAAAAGAGATGAGAACACTTCTTTTGTTGGTCTTTCCACTGAGAATTTGAGCATAGTTTATAACTGTTATTTGTGTTTCCCTCGTAAACAGAAATCCCCACATTCAGTTGCCTGCACAGTAACTGAAACTCAAAAGCTTTTTTTGGTTTTGGTTGGAAAAAAATTACAGACCATGGTAATACATATGCCGAATGAAACAGCCCTTTGCGTAGAACAGGTTTTTATTGCAAGCAGAAGCAAACTTGGCTGTGATTGCTTAATCCATCCCTGGCATTTTTGCCAGACCAAAGGAGCAAGTTCTGAAATGCCAATCCACTTGGGAATTTACAGAGCAAACCCAAAAATTTTGGTTCCATTCAGGAAACCACTGTCCGGTGAGTGTTTTTCATGGAATGTAGATTTCTGCCAGGCTGCTGCAGCCTGTACCACCCTGAGGCTGCAGGGAGACTTCTGTGAAGTACTCCTTAGCTACCAAAGGTTGTATAACTAGTTGCCTGAATCCATGCGTATAGCTATTTAAACAAATAAATAAATGCTTAACACGGATCAATGTTGTGCATTGCATAACTATGCAGTTTCCATCACAAGAGGATTCAGGACTTACATTTTACAACCTGCAACCAATTTTATTAAAGAAATTTTATAACCTGGACTACAGGATGTCTTCTGATCTTCTCTAAAAGCTCTATATTCCTAACGTCAAGGAAAAAAAAAATGACCAAAAATAAAGAAGAAAAGCTTTGATTGTTGCTATGCCTAGCTGTGAACAAAAGGCACGCTAGGACATTGGGGAAATCACTAAATCACTTAGCACAGCTTGTTCCAATTCTTTTGTATTCTGGAAGAGACCGTTAAAAAGTGTAACATAATAGATACTATTTTAGCATTTCTTCCTAAAATAATCAATCTCAGTATATAGTTTTCAAGAATACTATATTAATACTCAGTAGTAACTAGAATTTAATTATATACAGATGTACATTAACTTCAGGACAAGATATTTTTAGCAGTACATATTGAGCTTGGTCCTTGCAAACCAATACACTTGGCCAGCTGTTAGCCAAAGTCTTCACATTTTCCTGATCTTTAAAAACCTTCAATAACCTAAAGAACTATCTAGGAGTAAAGATAATTCTTTCAGTAAGCTATATAATCCATACTCACAATTTTAATCCGTCAATAAAATTAACCATTTTTCTTCAAACCCCAGCTGCTGACACAGTAATCTGATAATTTCATCTTTTATCTGTTTATTTATTTTTCAAATACACTTAGACTTCTCATTATTATGAAAAAAAGCCTAATGTATAGTGCAATCATAATATAACAGCTCAGAAATGAGATGCAGCCTACACAGAGACCTCAAATTTATTTATGTCATTTCTTGAGTATTTAAAGACAATGCTGTAATTTTTGTGCCCGATTCCCTATTTTTTGAGTGCTTGAAGTTGTCAGTATGAAGCTGCAATAAAGCTGTGATGAAAGACTTTCCTGACGAGACCCATGACATTTGGTGTGCCAAATAAACAAAACAAACACACAAGTATTAGGAGCTAGAAGTGCAAACGAAGCAGGGGAATTGAAGCTAATACACTCAGATGTTTAGCAGTGTTTGCTATGAACAGAAGTGTTGAAATCCTAAACACTGCTTTTTTCTCCTGTTTGTGCAAACTACTTCTCTCATACTAATTTATCCACTCATTTTTTACTGTTTAAAGTCACAAACTCTATGCTAGTTGAAAAGTATAATCCTCTTGGCCGGAAGTCTTTCCTTTCATCTTCTATAGTCAACTTCTCCATCTTGCTTTTTGAGAGCCGCCATTTTTGACCCTTATACGTAGCTCACACTACCATGGCAATTTTCCTTCCTAGGCCTTGCCAGAAAAGCTATTCCTTCACTTAATGAAAATTTATCAGCATACCTAGTGTACTTAGTCAGTGTTAGCTCAAGACTTTGAAGACAGAAAGCGGTATGTAAAGGCTTAGCGCACTGTGTTATACAGTCAGATTCCGCTTAAATCATGTACCCACAGTATTTATAGAATAATTAAAAGGTGCTTGGGTCCTTGAAATAACAGAAGCATGTTTCATTTTCCACCATCCTAATTAGGACATGTTATATTATTATCGGTGGAATATTCTATTTCACTGAAATGTGAGGAAACCTCAAGAGTGAAGTCAACACAAAGCTTTGCATTAGCACAAAGCTCTGATGTAGGATTATATTGTTAATGGTACAGGTATATCAGGTTCTCATTATTCTTTCATAACATGAGACTTTTAAAAGGTCAGTAATAAAAGGTAAAATACTAGCTGCTTTATGACGAATGCAAATTTTACTGTTGGATATATAGGGACAGGATTTCATCCCAAATGTTTTGCTGTGGGAAATGAACTGATGAAGATAATGAACAGTTTGTTTTATTTATAAAATACATTTCCATTACAAGTGTGCATCAGATTAGTAAATATGAGGGTTGCAATCAGAAGCACAACTCTAACAGGTACAACAATGATGTTACTTTACTGTATGAGGAGTACAAGGATGTTACCTCAGAAACTACAAATTTTGGTCAGTCTCCTTGGTTTTGTTTGTTTTTTCCATAGATGCTTGCCTGTATTGAGAAACAGACTAAGGAAAGGGATATTTAAACAAAATTTCTTCTAAAGTTAAAAGTTGAATAATTATTATTTTCACCTTAGATTATTTATTCTTTTTGTCTTGTCGGCTTGTGAAGCCATAGTCACCCACCAGAAAACTTGCCGTTGCATTGGTTGGCATTTTTCCCCAAGTCCTGCTGTATTTATTATATTCCTGGCTCGTGAGCCCTTTAAAAATTTATTCGCAGGCACTTGACAAAAGCAACTAGGAAATATCTTTGTCTCTTCCTCTACTTTCATTGTGGTCTTGTAAACACATCTAAGACATATTTGGACAACCAGTACTTAGGAAATAAAAAATACTTTTTCTAAACATTTTAGCATTTCAATAGACAGCATCCCTTTACTTGCAAAGATTAGTTAGAATGAAGTGTAGATACAGTACCTTTTGATTAACACTTAAAACTCATGAGAATAATGCTATGAATTTCATTTAAAACACAACCCCTCCCACCCTAAACAGTCAAAACTCCAAGGTACATAAAAATATCTTTTGCATACCATAGAGACATGTAAAATTGGTGTGGGAATAACTTGTATTAAAAGATAGAGTAACCATTAAAATTAATTTACTTACAAAATTCCATTGTGAATTTATCTTTTTATGTTAAAGTTAAGTGCCTTAAGTCTTTGGTCATCATCTCAGAATAAAGCAGAACATAGCATAATTTTCCCAACCACTGCCAAGACCTTGGATGAAGGTCTTTGCTCAAGAAAAAGTGTAGGGATTATACATTCCAAATCCAAAAACTGTATATGGAAAGGTCATGAAAATAAACATAGCCATGAAAAGTTGCTATTCTTTTTTAAAAATTCAAAACAATATTTTTCAAACTAATTTTCCAACTATTCAAAACACTGAAAATAATAGAAAGAAATCTCTCAATTAATTGATTCACCTATCTTAAATTCTGAAGTATTGTTTTCTCATAACTGGAAAGGTTTAAAAAATGCACATTTTTAAAAAACTTTGTCAGAGGACTTCTGCTGGGCCAGCATTTTGGCACCCTGATGACACAGAATTATTTTCCAACACTGCGGATACTGTTTGAAGGATTCTGGGATGGCGTATTTCTTGCATGTTTTCCTTTTTTAATATTGCTGTGTTTGTGAGCAGTTTGGATTTCAGGGCCACTTTCCTACTTCAAAAATTTGCTTCTGTGCTTTCATTATGAGATTAGCAAGAAATTTACAGATTGCTAATGATACAACTAAGGATCACAACTAATATTAAGGTAACGAATCGCTGAGTTTACAGTAATGCTTGTTTTCTGATATTCTTGTGATTTTGTTTCTTTCGCTTAATTGGGAAATAATCTGCTCAGGTCACCCAGAAACAATCCTATTTTCTAGCGGAGTAAGGAGAATGAATATCATGTTTCCCATTCCTGTTCAAAATCTCTTTTGCATGCCAATGGCAATGGAAAATGCACAGCAGTACCTGGAGCAAGGGCCAGGACCTGGTGCTGTCCTCTAAATAACACATCTTAATCATCAGGTGACAGAATCAGGCTCCTTATTTATTGTCACCCGCCCATCCTGAGCTGAAATGATGCCTGTCTGGAATAAGAAAAGGAAAGCATTCGGGCTCTGCGCATGCAGTTCAATGCGCTCTCAGTGATCACGAATACAAATTCTCTAGCTGAAAGAAGTGGGGCAGAACACAGATTTTCTTTTTCTAGAGTGCTCACCTGAACAGATTTGTTGCTTGTTACAACCGATTTTGATATTTTTAATGGTGACGTTTGAAAAATAAATAGTCTGAATTACCTTCTGCAGCTCTGAATTTACTTTGTCTCTTTTCCAAGCTGGCTCAACTTAAACCGGGTCTGGTTCATGCTCCGCACCCACTAACAGCATTACTGAGAGGCAAGGTGCATTAGCTCAGGGGCAGGATAAATGCAGCGGTATGACTTCTGAGCTGGGCCGTGGTTGTTCAGCTCAAAGTGCAGAGAGAGAAGCTTCTGTCCGTCCTAACCCATCTGTAGCCAAGGCAAATGTGTCCCAAGTCTGCCTGTACTGGGCTTGGGCGGAATATGATATTCTAAATGTCACCTCTAGAGTTTTGGAATGAAATTCTTTCCTTCGTGGGAATTAACGTATGATATCCATGGCTTCACTTAAACTTTTAAAAATATGGGATTTGGGAAAGGATAAATGGGATTCATGTCAAATGGTATGAATAATTTCCCTCAAAAATCATAAGAGTTGAACTTTAAAATGGGGAAAAAAGTACTGAAATTGTTCAGGTTTACCTACAGTGTGAAAAACTAGGTATGTGTAACTGACATAAGGCAGAATCATGCAGAGATTTATTGTTACATAAAAATTGTCAAGACGGAAAGTGCTGTGCTCTAACCTCACACAGGAGTCCACTTTGGGTCCAGTACCATTTTTATTAACAGCTTTTTGGGGTGAAACACAGAGAAGAGTAATCTAATTCAAAGAGGAAAAAAGCTGAGAGAAAATGGAAACATTTTTGAAGTAAATGCTTTTGATGACAGAACTTTAGAAAAGTATTATCTTGCTAAGCTGGAGGAATTGCTGATGTGGTTGAACCTAGATTCAATTACAATTTTATAACATTCACTTTTCTCTTAATGCAAAAACAAAAGCAAGAAAACTTCATTGCAGAGTAACTCAGGAAATAAGGAATGATTATAAATAATCTGATTTTTTTCTTCCTTCACTCATAGTTAATAAACACTTGCTGTAATTGTGATCAAGTTTTCATTTTTTGAAAACCACTTCATAATGAAGTACTATGTAGACAATGGATACCACAACAGAAAAATCAGGCTCTGAGAAAATGTATGTAAACCCACCACTTCTAAAGCAAGCACCTGTTTTATACTGTTGCTCTGTTTAAAATAAAACATGCGTGCACATGTAACGACATCATAGATGTTGCCTAAAAGTAGGATCATATTTTTTTGTTTTCACCTTTCGAGCACTAAAAATACGTAGCAAGTTTTGAGGTACTATAATTATACTGACACCTCTAAAACTAGCCTTGTTGAATTGTGTTAGAAGTGGTAAGAGACTCATTATAGTTTAAAAAGAACACCCTGCTTAGCTTACAGGAATTTCATATATGTTTTTTTCAAAACAGAAAAAAAAGTCAAGCTCATACACTTAGCACTGTACTAGAAAAGGATGTATTTACAGCTAATAACATAACCCTTTTTATAAACCTGCAGCAGAACCTTTGTATTGCGATGTCAGTGATCACAAATTCTTAACGATGGCATTGCAAACATTCCTTTAATTTACTGTAGCAGTAAACACCTGATCAATAAAAGCTCATTTAAAAACCCGAACAAGAACAACAACAACAAACACCCAACAAGAAAGTTCAGTTTAATCGGGGAAATCTGCATGTTTTAAATAGCCAGTTGAAGGTCTTGTCCATCAATGTCTATTTCAGTTCTGAGGGCACCATTGACAAGCAGCTCCGTGCTCCATTAAGAGACACTGGTGTGTGAACTGATTTGGAGGTCACCTGTCATTTTAAAAATGCGATCAATACAATCCCGAAACGGTCCTCAGATTCATTTAGTAAGTGAGAAAGGAATAGGTCACTGATGCCCCAGTGAGTTGCCTGTTATTTTCTGAAAGGCTTCATTTTTTTATCAGTGTAAATCAGGTTCTCTTTGTGCTTTTAAAAATAATGGCATTTGCATATTTTCACACTGAGAAATTCCCTAACGAAGGTATATTAACACATTCATTAATAAAATATGGGTGAGACTTCCCATATTTCCACATTCATGAACTTGCTTTCACTTCTAATGTAAAAACAAGCCCTTTTACTAATTGCTAAATGGTTTGTCAATCTTACACCAGAGAAAATAACATGAAATGAATATGAGGAGGCAATGAGAACTTAAACGGTATTTCTGGTTTTATGTTTGAAACCACTAACCTCTATAGGTAATAGCTGGTGTTTAAAATAAAGAAGACAATATCTTGCTTGACCTATTGTCAAAAACAGTGGTTTATGTTAAATGTACCTGATAAAAATAGTAATTTTTTTTCAGCTCAAAAATTTAATTGAAGCCCTTTGCAATAAAATATTTCTGTTGCTCCTTTGTGACAGGACAAAATAGCAGTTGGCACAATAGCGATGAAAAGTGGTTTTCCACCCATGACGCCTAACCATTAAGGGGATTGTTCCATGAATTTTTGTCTACAGGTGGAGGTTTTAAAACTGCACGTTTTCTTGGAAACACAGAAACTATTTTGGGGAGTACTGTTAGAAAATAGCCGCAGGAGCCACTAAATCGGGGACACCAGGCCACACTGGGGGCTGGGTCTCAGCAGGGACAGCAGCCCTGAGCGGTGGCATCAGCAGCACAGATGGTCCCAAGGTGAGGACAAGTGAGAGTCCTCCCTCCCCTCTGGCTCTGGGTGGTTCAGTGGGATCCAGGTGTAAGGGAGTAAGGAATAAGGGGATAAACCAAAGGAAGGGCGAAGCCCAGCCTGTGCAGCTCCAAAATGCAGAATGCTCTGGACTACTGGAAGACACTTTCGGTAGCTGGGCACAGTGTGGGCTCCTCCTTTCCTCCTCACCTTGCCCTTTTCAACTATAAATGAACCAAAGCTCATGTGCCCCTAATCTTGGCAGATGCCAAAACACCTCACTCACAGCTAACCATTAGAAACAGCCTGCCTGCCACCTGGAATACAGCTGTCTCCTCTTAAATCCAACAAGCTTTCTCCTCAGCACCTTTTTAGCAAAGCCGGATCTTGTACGCATCCATCATCCTGCATCTCTTGTGGCACTTGCTCCCAGCAGTTTGACCAGCCCTGAACCCCTGCTTGCTAGATGCTTTGCTGGATTGCCTGCCGTGTATCAAGGGTGGGAATTTACCATGGCATGATGTCAGATCTTCCCCTTGCTCTGCGGAGACAGCAGTTTAACACTGTGGAAGAAATGATGGCACGCACAACGTGGCTGCCACCAGTGCCAACTTTCCAGGGCTCTGTCCCTCAGACTGTAGGTCTTCAGTCCCAGTGACAAGCACTAGAGCAGCTCACGTGCTCTGAGCAGTGGCTTCATCCTGATGTTTTCCAAGGGCTTTTGCTCAGCCTGCCCCATGATGCAGCACCTATGGAGGGGCTGGGGAAGCAACTCCCTTTCAGTGAGCCCAGCAAACAGCCACCTCGGCTGGTGAAGATGCGCATGCGTGGGAGATTACTACCCAAATGCTGAGGGCTACTGACTTTGACTCGGGACTACTTTTACACTTCTTTCTAAGGCACTTCACGGTGTCTGGGGGTGTATTGGAGGGATGTAAGATTTTAGGACGAGTACTTTTTTCCTGATTTCCTTAGCTTTTTCAGATATATCTTTTTGCTTCTCTTTTCTGCATTACAGTAGCATGTGCTAGTTGGGTCAGGGGTTGCTCACATGTGTGTGTGCTCAGAAGGACAGCTTGACATCCTTGTAACTTGCTGGATTCTCTTCATATCCCATAGGCTTTGCTGTTCATTTACTGCTCGCCTAAGCTAGAACTTCTCTACTATGTAACATTAATGAGTATTTGTCCTAAATATGATCAGATACTAAGTCTTCAATAGCTAGTAATGAAGCAGCACATCTTCTTCATTGTTCTACAGAATGATCTTGAATCCATGCACATCTTTTGATCACCTGTGAAGTTTCATACCCTTTCTAAGCTTCCAGGTACACTTTGATAATTTTTAACAGGTGAAGTAGTGATTCTTCTTACATTTTCCAGATACCATCTACAAAGATTGTGATAGGAGCCATGGGACACTTCTCCTGGCCTATGCCCAACTCCTCTCTTGCAGCCTACGGTCCTTTCAATGATTTCCATTTAAGTTGCAATTCAGATAAAATAAAAACAAATTCCAAAGAAAAAATAAACCTTCATATTTACTGAAAATTCTTTTATTTTAAAAACTTTACTAAGTCACCTATCCATATCTTCTTGCAAGTATGTCTGTTAGGAAAGGAGACTGTTGTTGCCTTGTGAGAAGAAACTGGTGCTCTGACCCAAATACCCCAACTTCAGTACTTGGGATAGGACACAAAAAGTTGCCCCATGAGGTACCTTTGCCTTGCTACACTAACTTATTCAGGACCACAGACCAAGAAAGATGAGGTAGACTCATGGCCAGGGACTAAAACTGTACAGTGTTGAACAAAAAGAGCTACTCGAATCAAGGTGTTGTATAGCAGATACGATAGTATTTCTTCTTTTATGTCCATGGCAGTAAACACATGAGACTCCATATGGCAATCCACACAGCTGACTCACTGGTCTCATTAAATACTGAGCCATATTGGTGTTCAAAGCTTTTGTCCACATGCAGCAATACATGGTTTGGGTAGGCTATTTAATGGTAGTGTACTTCAAAAACCATATTTAAAAATCTTGTTTGTATGTGTAAGTTTTGTTCCCTCTAACTTTTACATAAATTAACCTACTATTTGAGTAGAAAGAAATGAAAATCAATGTAGTGGGGGGTTTTAAAGTTTCTTCTGAAACTACTGATACTAGTAGTAATTTGGCTGTCACAAGGAGAAAAAAGAACAGAATACGTAAACAGACAGTTTGAGTGAGAGTTTTTGATTCTTACAGCATTGGCAAAAAAATATTGCTTTATGCTTGTAGATCTCCACAGATTGTGTAGTTCTTTTTCTTTGTTTACTAGATAGGCAAAGCGGAAAGCTATATTCATTTTCTGAATAGATGGATTTCTTCCAGGTTCAGCTGGAAACTTTCTTATCTTGGAAAGCCTTTATTAATTTCAAGAGCTGTTCATATTGCTAAAGTAGGAATCTTTCTTCAAGTGACTAAAATGGCAATATTCTGTTTGTTATTAAGGAAATGAATGTGATTTATATTGACATTTTTGTACTTGCTACATTGCTGTGTTGCAAAAGTATTTTAACTGACAAAATAGCTGTAGCCATTTGCTTTTTCTGTATAAAACAAAAATCTATAGACACATTTTCACCACAGAAGTCTTCTCTTCTCAGCTGGTGATTTTCCCAGGTGAAAAGGCAGGACAAACAAGAGTAAGTATTCCCTAAGGAAGGGCAATTGCACCAGGAGCCGCATATCAATACCTCCAGACCTAGCTGTTTAAATGTATTTGAGCTAGACAGAGGCCTAAAGATATAGTAAAGCCGTGCAACAATCAAAATAGCTGTTCAGGCAGGCAGAAGTGAGAGGGAGGAAAGGGAGTAAAAAAACCTCTGAATGTCATTGTTGTGGATTTCTCTGCAATGGTCATTCTCCTGACTCTTACCCATAATATTAGCATTCTAAAATATTCAGGAAGACCCATTTCCTTAATGCTCTTGCACCCATCTCTACCTTAATTTTTCTCCTTTTCCCAGCATCCAAAATATACTGACAAATTACAGAGTTAATAGTGCTTTCTGGATAGCTGATGAGCCTTCCTTAGAACACTTGCAAATCTATTCATGAATTCCTTATCCATGATTCATGGAAGCAAACTCTTGCTCAAAATCTGAATACTTTATTCATAAATAAAATGATAGGAGATGGAGACAAAATAATTTGTTTTGGTTTATTAAAACTCCAGGTGGCACAGTGTAGCCATCTACAAATACATTTCAGAAGTTTGTCACACAGCATAATGTGTGCTGTACACATGCGACAGAGATTGTTATTCTAAAAATAGCGTAGGTTAATTCAGCATGGATTTTCTGGTGTGAAGCATAGGGGTTTTATAATTGTTGTGGAAACCTAGAGCCTCTTCATCCAGCCGTAGGCCTAGCTAGACTCATCCTTGCTTCGGCTGCACCTAGACTACACCAGGGTCATACCTCAGTTAAGTACCATGGTGTCTCACGTCCCATATAATTATTTATGGGAAGATGATGGCTGCACCCAAACTGCTATCAGGAACAGCTAACTTGAGCTTTCCCTGTGTCTAGCCAGTCCTGAGGGACAGCTAGTTTCATGGTCCAAAACTGTGCCAGGGAAGCTACCAATAATTAGCAGATCTATCAATAATTTATAATTTACCAGTAATTAATGATTTACCAGTAAATAATGACGACTATGGACAGTCCCACTTCCATACTCAAGCCCATACACCGGTTCTGCTCTCTGCAGTGGTCCAGCACAGGAGGACCAGGACCTGGGTGCATTTGCCCCCCGAGAAGGTGGGGCTGCAGGTCTGTAGGAGCAGGAGGCTGGCTGTTCTGAGACAACCAGGAGCTACGGCAAGCTCTGACATGACCTGCAGGTCGTAGAATCATAGAATAGAATCATAGAATTGTGTTGCTTGGAAGAGACCTTAAAGATCATCAGGTCCAACCGTTAACGTAGCACTCCCAAGTTACCACAAAACTATATCCTAAGCACTACATCTACATGTCTTTTAAATGCCTCCAGGGATGCTGACTCAAACACTTCCCTGGGCAGCCTGTTCCAATGCTTGATAACCCTTTCGGTGAAGACATTTTTCCTAATATCCAATCTAAAACTCCCCTGGCGCAACTTGAGGCTGTTTCCTCTCATCCTATTGCTTGTTACTTTAGAAAAGAGACCAACCCCCACCTCGCTACAACCTCCTTTCAGGTAGTTGTAGAGAGCGATAAGGTCTCCTCTCAGCCTCTTTTTCTCCAGGTTAAACAAGCCCAGTTCCTTCAGCTGCTCCTGGTAAGACTTGTTCTCTAGACCCCTGACCAGCTTTGTCACCCTCTTGTGTGCCCTCCAGCCAGTGCCCCCCAGCACCTGGGCTGCTGAGCTGATGCAGCTCGCTGGGGGCTGGAAGGTCAGGTGCTCGCTGGGGAAACCTGAGCGCCCTGTTTGCCCAGGCCCTTAACAGATAAAAGTGATGCTCGGTTGGTGATACTACACCAGTGCCTGTTGTTTTCTGCTGCCTAAATAACATACAACAGGGAGAATCTGAATAACTTCTTTGGCACAGAAATATTTTCTAATAATAGCGTTGTTTTAGCTGTGATAATAAAAACACAAGTGCAAGAAAGGCTGTAGGGGGAATATCTATTATTATGCCAGCTGCCACAGTCGAAAAAGAATAGCTGGAATGCAGAAGCTGCCCTCAATCAGTGGGTTTTAATTATTTCACAGAATCCTAGTGAATCTGGATGTGCAAACAATGTCACCTGCCCATTATATTAATTTCATGTTATTATAACTAATGCAAAAGGGAAAATGCTCAAAATTTTTCCTCATCGAGAAAAAAGCCTTCTAAATTATACTCTCTGGTTTGACTATTCTGAAACACTCTTTCCCAAAATAAACAAAGCAGAAAACACCTGTCTTGAAATAAACCAAACATGAGTAATCCCAGATTAAAATGCTTTTTTTGTTGTTTGTTTTGAAAAGGTTGAAGGGGTTGGTAACAAAAAGCAATACTGAAAATGGAAAAAGACCTTGCAGTTATCAAGTAAAATATCTTTTTCAGGGCCTTTTAGTGTTGGGTTTTTTCCACACTCTTAATACTATGCTCACTTTAACTCTGCTTTTGACCCATTGTGTCTTTTTCAACCATGTTGCACTTTGCATTTTGTGTGTGACATTCAGTACTGTGTGAACATTTCCCAACTTCCCAAAGCAATTTCCACTTTAAGCATATTTCATGAACATTAATGTTATTTTACAAAACTACTTTAATGTTTTGTCCTTGATTTTCCAGGCAAATTTTTTTCTTTTGCAGTTTTTTCTCTGCTGCTTTTAAGCTTTAATGAAGTATCACCCTGGCTTTTTTTTTTCTTAATTTGAGAATTAATAGATTGGCAAAAGGATCAGAAGTACTTATTTTATACATTTTCTAAAAAGCTTACTCCTTTGTGTTGCTGACTTACTAATTAAACTGGGATTGTTCTCAACTTTTTTGGAATTTCATTTGAGGGGCACCAAGAAACAAACAATCTTAGTACAAGTAAAATGGTTCACCAGACCGTTGCAAAACTCCTCCATTTGGGCTTTGTCTGTTATTTGTTGAATATTTCTAGCTATATGCTGAGTAACTTCATTTTCCACCGCATTCAAAAGGAACTGAAGATGCTCCATATTTTGCTGGACTGATCAGTTCTTTGTGAGTCTCTACCACTCTCACTGAACAGCATTAATGATATTCTGGCTGGGGATTTGAACTCACATTTGCCAACTATTTTCTACTAACAAGATATTTCTAGGCTACTTATAACTTGCTAAACACATCTATTCAGAAAAGAAAGGAAGAGCTAAGTTCCGAAGTCTAGCTGCCTGAGATGATTCATATACTTCCTGAACATAAATCAATGCTTCGGATAAGAGACGATGGGCTTCACCACACATTGGCAGTCAGACAATGAAACAAAGCAGATGTCCAATGACACTTTGCATTTAGCCTGACAGTTTATGGTAGCTATCTTGCTTTTAGCAAAATAAAATATAAATTCATAAATAGAATTTAAAAAAGGAAATGAATGAAAAAGTATTCATAGATTTGTGTAGATAATATAAAATAAATCTTTCTGTGCATATGAACCAGGGAATTCATTTTCCTCTTCTATTTGTCCAGCCTCGTTTTGAAAAACAGTGGCATTACCAATTATTAAATACATTTCAGACACTTTGTGTCTGAGTATATTCACACATGATCAAAATATAGTAACATGGTGAGATTGCTTCCGGAAATATATATTCAGGTAAATTCTTCCAGCGGTGTTCAGGAAGATATAGTTTCATCAAAATCTCTACTAGGAATATTGTATATCTATTGTAACTTTCATATCTGGCATTAATGTACCTGAAAATGTTATACTTTAGATTGAATCAGCTTCTGCTAAAAGACATTTGCAGTGCAAAAATACAACATAAATCCATGATAGATGCTTATTTTTCTCCCATTATGTAACAATATAAAAATCTCATGTTTTTATTTACAGTTTTTTAATTTTTAATGTTAAGACAAATAGGGATACGAATACTAATACTAATGCAAGTAAAGTAGGAACAAGTAATATGTATGTGAATACACTATCATGCGTGTTATACTGTATTCTTATTATTCATGTACTGATGCATTATGTGGACAGATTATAGAAACCTTCTTGAGATGGCTCAAACAAGACATGATATACTTGCAGTATTTTTTGGCATATGGGATGACATCTGCAAAGAAAAATCCTGACAAGCATAGTCCTCCCTCATAGATACAGCTTAGGTTGGGGAACATAAAGGTCTTTCCTCATCATATGAAGATAAATCAGAAGAAAACCCAAATCAAGCAGCTACTAGTGCATCCATACCACTTTACTATAGGGATTTCATTTAGGATTGCAGTCACATTATGTTCTTAGATATGCAATGGAGAAAGAAAATACACTGTTGCCTAAAACCTTTTTTTACAGCATCCTAATTTGCTCTGGTGAGGTCTTTACTGCTTCCCATTAACTATAAATGGAGCTATGGGTGACTACATTCCTGCCTTAGGGATCTGTGTTAGGTGCCACAAATAGGTGGAACAAATCAGAACAAAATAGTCGAGTACCTGAAACAGGTAGCATGTGCTGAGATTTCTAAGAATATGATATATATAAAACACTTATATCTCACCATCAAAAACAGACAGGCAAGCAGATTAGTCCATGGGGTCATACAAAGTCTTGGCAAGTGCTAGAGAATAAGGCAGAGATCACAGCAGCAGGATGAAAGTGTCACAAGAGTGAATTTGTCCAGTGAATACTGCAGTGCCAGAGCAAGTATTAAAATGGTGGAACTGTCGTCAATATGCAAGGAAGAAAAACAAATATCAAAATGCTGCAGAACGTGCCTGAACACCCAAGGAAATGTTTAGTGTGATTACTTTAGTTAGTTTTCAAGTGGGCAGAAGTTCCAAATTTAGAGAGGACACACAGCTCACATTGAGAGAAGACCCTGAGCAGTGCAGCTGCATGATCTGCAACAGAGGAATCCTTCAAAACTTCAGTCAGGAAGGAGCTGGCGGGAACCTTCAGACAGGATGCTAGCAGTGACTGGCAAGCAATTGCATGCTCTAACCTTTCAGTGCTGTCCTCAGTGGTCAGTAGATGTAAATGTCAAAGGCAGCTCTTCAAGTCATAGAATCATAGAATGGTTTAGGTTGGAAGGGACCTTAAAGATCAATCATCCAGTTCCAACCCCCCTGCCATGGGCAAGGACACCTCCCATAGACCTGGTTGCTCAAAGCCTCATTCAACCTGGCCTTGAACACTTCCAGGGATGGGGCATCCACAACTTCCCTGGGCAACCTGTTCCAGTGTCTCACCACCCTCATAGTGAAAAATTTCTTCCTGTTATCTGATCTAAATCTACCCTCTTCCAGTTTGAGACCATTACCCCTCATCCTATCACTACATGCCCTTGTAAAAAGTCCCTCTTGAGCTTTCTTGTGTACCCCCTTCAGATACTTAAAGGCTACATACCTACCTCAACATCATATTTTCTTTGTGAATTAACAGCTCTGGGATACAATGTATAATTAAGAATACTATGACTGGATTCACTTTGAGATTGTGAAGAGTTAATTCCTTCTGTTGACTTTAGGCATGTTTTCTTAGTTCATTTTCCTTGTGTTGATTGGGCTGGTGTTTTTTTTCTTTTTGTACTTTCAGAAATTTTGCTGTTTGCATTAAAGCAGGCAACATTTTCCCCCTCCCTGTATCGCGTACCCTCCCCCACCCTCACTCCCAGCAGGAGCTAATTAAGAAAGCACTGTTTACAGGGAACATAGGTATAAATCTGCCTTTAGGGAAGTATCCTCAGGAAAACAAGTAGAATACATAAAAGTGTTCTACCATCAAATAAATGAGTCACCACTAAAAATAAGCTCTTTAACATTTTTTTAGAAGTTCTGAGTCCAGTCTTTCCTGCTGCCAACCTGTATTTCAAATATGAACATTGGAAACAGAAATCTTTTGCAAGTGTTGACTTTCTCCTAGTCACATTCATTTAACTGGTACCAAGACATATGTGCTGTCAATAGCAGGAATTGTGCCCCAGAGCTGCCGGTTTTGCCTTTGCCAGAAGCTTTGGGTATCAGATGTTTTAGCACTGCGCAGTGCCTAAAGAGCTGATCTCGATTTCCCATTGACGTTGTCTTTGCTTTTACTGCTGCTGGCAATACACGAGCGTCTTGATGGGTCTCTTGGAGGATGGCAAGACCCAGGGGCCCAGGGTGAGCTTAAAGGAGCCCCTTGGCTATGGACTGTTGTTATAACTGGACTCGATGATCTTAAAGGTCTTTTCCAACCTAAATGACTCTATGGCAGAGGTCTCAGGGGAGGCTTGGTGCCCTCAGAGACCCAATGCCCTCTTTCCCTGCCATGGACATCCTCAGTCTTCACAGCAGCTTTCCATCCTGGCCAAATGCTTCTCAAAATCTGCCTGTTTCCTTTCAGCCACCCTTTGCCATTGACCACTCCCTCCAACTCTATGCCTGGTCTGCAGCCACAGATTTGTACTTTGTTTCCAACAGGAGGAGAAAAAAGCTTATTTTGCCTTCATGTTGGGGAAAGCAAAACTCAACTTTGTCTCACGGTGCTGAAAGCACCTTTGTACTGGCTTTGAAATTAAAAGTAATTCATCTGAATCTTGAGTAATCACTTCAAGGTTCAGTTTAAAATAAACAGTTTTCAGCAGACTAGACACAAGAGTAGAGAATGAAAGGTTAAAAAAAGGATAATTCATCTTGATTGAACAAAACATCTGTAATTTTTAAATAACTTGAGTAGACAGGTTAAAGCTCTTTCTTGGCTGTTTCAGATGTCTTTTGACTGTTAAATAATAAATACAAGTTTCAGGGATATCAAATTTTCCAAAGAATCATTTGTTATTTAAAAATATATAAGCAGGTTTTCCTGAAACCTCGGGCTAAACCTCTTCACATTCTGAATAATTTCCTGTAGTAAAAATACTATGTCACTGAAGGAAAATCTCAGCTTCCAAAATATATCTATGGTCTCACTTCTACAATACCCAGGTTTAATGATCCTAGATTAAATTAATGATTTTATACAACCTGACCCAACAGTCCTTTCAAAGTTTCTGTTAGTGTAGAAAGGATATCCTGGGACTGAAATCCAAAGAAATCAATAGAGAAATGACAAATAATTTCAAAGGGGCAAACACCTCCTCTTAGGAGCCAGTCTTTTTGGAAAGTTTTATTACTTATTTTGTTGGCGCAAGCATCAATTCCTTAGACCCTAGCCCACAGATTTCTCTGTTATCTCAAAAGTGTTCTATGATTTTGAGAGACACATGAAAAAAAACTGAAAATTCTAGTAGAGTAGGAAAACTAGCAGTATAATAATGCTGGCTTAGATCTCAGTAAATATAGCCTGGTTCAGCAAAACTGATTTAACAGCAGCTGTGAACGTTTCTGGAGTTATTCTGTGCCTACACTTGCGTTACTGGGAGCAGGAATCAAACCTCAGTTGTGCAGCATCCTGAGTATTAGCAACACTCGAGACTCCCCACCTGGCATCTTTCTGCCGCATCTGCCTACAAGGACATTACATCTGTTTTTTAAATGGAACATGGGGTGAGACACTATATCCATTGTTCTGCCCTTCCCACCTTTCCATGAGTGAGGAAGCTTTTCCATTTCAGCAGTTAGAAGAGGCCTAGCTAACAAGTAAAGTTACTGAACAAAATTGGTCCTGTTTTACCTCAAACCAGGACAGGTATTAAGCCAGTTTATCCGTATATCTCATTGCCAATAATCCAATGTCCTTGCATTTCAAAGGTTTACTTGCTAAGTAACCTTCTTTAGTGTTGAGGTATATATAGAGATCTAACAGGTTTTTTCTTATAAATATGACTAGATAAGCTTTTTTTCCTATTCAGTTATAACACCTATTAGCTTTTTCAGTCTTTCCCCATTAACCATCACCTGCAAGCCCTTCACTTTATTGTTCTTCCTTAGGTCCTTATCAGATGTTGTTTCGAAACAGTTTCTTTTCTGTGAGCTTAAAATGATATGGCTGAATATGGTATAACTCCAGTGGTAGGGAACTTCTGGAGGAACAACAGGATACTGCTGTATTTCTGTATTTGCATCTGTGTTTTGTGTGCATGCCATGTTAAGCATGTCTTTAAACTGAAATGAATAACAATTCAAATATTGCAAGTGGTGCTCTTAAAAAGGAAAAATTCTGTACTGTCTAAATCAAGTTTAATTGGATGGTTGAAGCATTAAACTGTTAGGGAGAGATCCACAAAGAAAAGCTGTCTCTGTGACATTGATAAGAGATTCACCTCACCCACCTTCAGTCTTCTAACATTAGTAACCTCAGTCTACACTGGTAAGACATTGATTATAGAAAAAATAAAGATGAAGCTGCAGGGTGATTCATGCCACTTACCTAATGTGTCATCTAAAGATGCTTCCTTCTTTTCTTGTCTGTCCTGGGTTATGCTCATGGCTCATACTTAAATGTGTAACTTTTATCCAGCTGAAAGTGAGCTGGGGACTGTTCTAAATATCAGGCCTTGTAGTATCTTGCTCCTCCTAGGCCCATTTTAGGCACCAGGGTTCCTAATAAAAGGAATGGGAGAAAATACGCCTTTTCTAGTAGACTTGCAGCAGCTAGGTTGCTGCCAGATCAACTGAAAATGACAGCAGCAAAAACAATGAGGAGAGGGATGTCTTTCCTAATAGAGGCATCAGAACTTAAGTCACACGTGCATTTACCGCCAAAAGCTTTCACCCCTTCAGCTGGTTTGTGGCTTCTGTTTAAAAGGTGGGCAATGGCAAGGTCTGAGAAGCATTAATAGTAGTCCCTACTAACCTGGAGGGATGAGCACTGTATGGGAGTCCAGGAGGCCATTCCCTCTTCTACCTGTGGGAGTCAAAATGACATGCCCTTGAAGTTTTTTAGCACTTGTCTGCTGGAGCTATATAAGAATGCACGGAAGGAAATGGCTCAGAGGAGCAGATGGAGAGGTGAGGGATTAGCAGTAAGGACAATAAGCTACTGTAGGAAGACTTCCATTCCCCCATTGCAATATTAGCATTTTATCCAATGGCTACTGGAAACAGAGTCTGGGTTACGTGACCTTTTTCCCACATATAACTGATATTGGAACCCAAGAAAATATTGGTGGCAGTTGGACTAGATGATCATTGTAGGTCCATTCCAACTAAAATAGTCTAGTCTAGTCTATTCTATTCTATTCTACTCTATAAATGCTTGTTTCTTACTGCATTCTTAGAGCATGTCAATGACATCATGTTTATAGAATCATAGAATCAAATGGTTTGGGTTGAAAGGAACTTTTAAAGATCATCTAGTCCAACATCCCTGCCATGGGCAGGGACATCTGTCACCAGATCAGGTTGCTCAAAGCCTAGTCCAACTTGACCTTGAAAGTTTCCAGGGATGGGGCATCCACAACTTCTCTGGGCGACCTGTTCCAGCCTCTCACCACCCTTATCACAAAAAATGTCATCCTTATGTCCAGTTTAAATCTACCCTCTTTCAGTTTAAAACCATTTCCTCTTATCCCATCACTACAGGCCTTGGTAAAAAGTCTCTCTCTGTCTTTCTTAGAAGCCCCCTTTAAGTACTGAAAACCTGCAATAAGGTCTCCACGGAGTCTTCTTTTCTCCAGGATGAACAACCCCAACTTTCTCAGCCTGTCTTCGTAGGTGTTCCAGTCCTCTGATCATTTTTGTGGCCCTCCTCTGGACCCATTCTAAAAGGTCTATGTCTTTCTTGTACTGGGAACCCCAGGACTGGATGCAGTAAACATTTAAGCACAAATCAAACCTTATTTTTGGGTCGGTTGTACTGTTTATATTTGGTGTGACTGAACTAGCTCTTTTGGTAAGGATAATGAGATATGGGATGGACTGCCTAATGCTCTGTCATTAAATGTTGTCAGGACACAACTATATTGCACCAGCTGGCTCTGAAAATTCAAGCCTGATTTAAAAACAGTTACCAAAAAGTACTCTGTCATGCTACATAATGCCACAGCTTTAGTGTTTTTCTGCTGCGGAACTTGCTTTCCCTGTCCTATGGGGCAAGAAGACAGCAGAAAGCCCTCAGAGCTGCATCCTGCCAATGAACCTTATAAGTGAATGAGGCTCCTATGGAAGGAATGCAGAGAAGCACCTGGCCACTGGGTGGATGGATCTGGTTTCAGATCTTGACACAGATTTCAGAGGTTTTCCAGTTACTGATGTGTCAGAAATAGAGAAAGGACTGGGATGGGAGGAGAATAAGGGGGTAAGGATCTTCATTGTGGTCCCCCAAACAACTAGGGAAAATTCAGTGGCATGCTTTTTTATGTCCTCACCTTCTCAAACAGATTTGCAGAAAAATTTAAATGGTTCTGACTGATTATTTTCAAGTTACACTACCAAATGCTTACAGCTGTTGCAGCTGATCAGTAAAGTCCTAAAAAAAGATGAAACGACAGGATTCTCCATTTCCTTGTTAACAGGGAAACTGAACAGTACAAAGTAGATCTATAGCTCTTTTTTTTTTTTTTTTTATTTTTACTTTATATCACAAACAGGCATTTAATAGTAATCCTCTCTTTGTTTATTGAGTATATCATTGCCTCTACCAGCGAGAAGATTTAAAAACCCCCACATCATTAACTGAATTCCTGTAGGTGTCAGCACCCTGTGATGTGTGAATGCTGAGCTACAAAATGCATCCCATGAGCACCAGAAAAGTACATTCTTTCAGGTACTTTTGCCCTTGTTACCCACCTCGTTCAGATTCATGTTTCTTGCACCGAGACTGGGCTCCCCGGGGCAGGCATTGACCCCTTCCTAGCAAAGCCATTCATTGAAAATGAAGTGAAAGGAGCATCTTTTTCCTTTCTTGTGGGATCATTTTTACTCAGGAGGAAGCAAACACAGAAGTATCTACATTCTTTGAATCAAAACAATAACTGTCGTCCTCTGCTTGCCAACTCTTAAATAGAAACAGACTGAAAATAAGAAGAAAAATTAAACTGCTCTCCTCCCATGTTTTTTAACAGTCTCCTAAAATAAGCCATTCATTCTGGTATTTTTACCAGCAGAACTCCCAGCATTCTTCTAAAAAGTGCTTATGTTTGGGATGCAGCTTCTCACACTTTTTCATTACCGCAGAGACAAGTCATGCAAAGTCTGGGAAATCCTTTGTTAGCAGACAAGGTAGGTTATCACCAGTTGCAAAGTGTAACATTTTCATCCTGTTCTTTTTACGATGGCAGTTTTCCCCAGAAAGCCTTTTTGAAAGTATTAAACTCTCATTTGGATGTGCCTAGGCAGGAAGACAAGGAATTTTACCTTACCTGCCAGTATCCTTTCCCAGTCTGTGCAGCATTTGAAACTCGAGCAAAATAGGGTAGGACACAGCTCTGGTAAGCTGCAGATGGCTCCAGCAGAGCTGAAGCTCTGGGGAAACATACAGAAACATCGCTGGCCGATGAGGGTCAGCTCATTGTTGCATCTCCATCTGGGAGTGTAGTGCTGGGCTGTAGGCACGATGCCCTTTCATCCCTATCAAAGTGACGTGGAGCAGGTCAAGGAATCAGGGGAATAAAGACCAGGGAATAATCAGGCTCTGTTCCTTCTGCCCTTTGGTTTAATCCAACAGCAAATGGCTTCCTTGTGCCTTTCTTTGTGACAAAATTTGGGTGGGGAAAAAAAAAGCCTCAGGAAAGTATCTCTGAAGTTTACTCAGTTTACTCACTGCCTATGGCTCTCCTTAGGGTCACCACCTAGCTTTACAGAGTCTTTTTTATGTTCCTTAAAGATTACAGATTCTTTTTTCAGCAAAATGTTGTTTTGAGTTGCAAACAACTTCCCTTTCCCTGTTACTACTGGTTACCTTCAGTGTTGCATGAATAGTTAAGTGAAAACTGAAGACACACTCCTGCTCTTTGTTCCAGCCGCTTCCGAGAGCTAATTAGCATTGCAGCTAATGGTGTGCACGGGCATCAAGTGCTATGACATGTGATGTCTTTGCATCTCAGGAATATTAATGTAGCTGGGAAAAATGATGCATAGGACCTCATCATTGACGGAACATGACATTGCATTGTATGATAAAATAATTCGGACTTCTGTGTAAGAGAAGGATGTTGTTTCAGGCCTTTAGCCAAATATTCTGCAGTTAAATGAGTTTATGGGAAGTTTGGTTTTTGTGTTTTTACTTTTCTTAGAGTATCTCTAATATAAATGGTAGTTTATTCTTGGATGCTGACATCGATGTAGCGTCAGTAGAAATTATTGGTATTCTTTACCTCCAGTACTCTGCGCAACCAAACTTTTTCACTGCTAAGAAAAGCACATATCATAGCAAAAATATCACTTACTTTGTTACTTCTCAGTACTGATTCACACAATATGTTAAATTGAAAATATTTTATTGCGAAAAATCCAGTTAGTTGCAAGTGAAAACTGAATATGAAGTGAATTAAAGTGGTGTCAGCACTCTATACTGCTAAATTGTTTTTAATTCAAGGAAACAGGCAGTACTTTCAATTAATCTTTACCATATCAAATACTGGCGCAATTTAGTATTCCATTAAATACCTCCAGAAAGCATGAATTTCCAGAAATACTGAACTGTGCCACTCTGTAATTGTCAACAATATAGATATAGGCAGAAACTAGAACTCTCCAATTAAACATCCAGTACATTTTAATACATCCTGTGCATAGAGGGAGACTAGCGTTGTCGTACAACTTTATTTTAGAAGGGCTTTGGAAGTTATCACATGACAGTGTTATAAACAATCAAGGGAAATACTGTCCAGATCAAAGAGCCATAATATGAACATGAAACTAATGGAAAACTATTTTAGGAAAAAATTAACTGTGGGTCATTGTCAGAGTAAAAACATGTTTATTGTGTGATATCACAAAATCTATCCAAGGCTCGGCAATATTTTTCACTCATGATAGTGGAAGAAAGAGCATCTTTATTAAATTTTCAGATGTTATGAAACTCTAGGTCTGCAAGTATTTTGGAAGATAAGATATAATTTTTTTTAAAAAAATTGACCTGTTGTAGTAATATGCTTAAGTAAAATATAATCCAGTAGGAAGATAGGATTGCACTTAGACAGGGACAAACTATGATACAAATGCAAAATGGGAAATAACAGGTTCTGCAAAAAAGGACCTCAGGGTTATTACAGGCTGCAAAATGAACATTTGCTGACATTTACTGCAGTATTGTGAAGAAACAGCTTCTCTGTTGGGACACACAAGCCACAATGGCATACAAACTGTTTTCTAAAAGAGTTTTCACCTTCTTTCCTTCCCTTCCAAGTCTTTACTTTGAGCACTAAGCCAAAGAAACATAGAATAAATCAGATTTCAGATTGGAAGGGGTCTGTAGTTGAACCTCCTGCTCAAAGTAGGGTCTCTGCAGTACTCCTCTTGTTACCAGCCTCCAGGTAGGGTGTGAGCCGTTATCCCAATCACCCAGATGGTTTTTCATCCACCTAGCCTTCCACTATTCTGAGTCCAATGTGGTGCCATTTTAGGAATGGACATGAGCCAGACAGGGCATGGGTATAATGATAATTGTCCGAAAGGAACCAACAAGCTCTTGAAACCATGACCTATGGAAAAAAAATGACAACATTTGGGCTGCAGAGTCAGAGAAGGAAAGCCTGGAAGGTGCTGTGATAACAACCTTCAAATATGTTATGGTAGCTCACAGAGGAATTGTAGTAAAATGACAGTAATCAAACTCAAAGCAAGATCCTCTAGGAAAGGAAGGTGATTTTTTTTGCCCCACAAAGTATGTAAATAGATTGATTTTTTTCACACTTGTACTCTCATAGATTTCATTCACTCAACATACTCAGATGCTCTAAGTGGTCTGCTCAGGATCGCTTGTGTGCAAGACAGAGAACAAGGGACAAGTACTTGTCCTGTCTCTGTTTTTCTCTTGATTGGTGGCAACAAGCTACTTTGTTGACAGATCTTTCATACACTCTAGGAGTCAGCAGCTGGGTGGTTGTTTGTCCCAGAATCTTGCTTAACTCAGCTTCACTAAGTCTTAGACTGCTTTGCTGCCCATTGCAGGTTTTTCCTTTGTTGGTATAGCGAGTTTTTCTGATGGGCTAAAAAGAAAAGGACTGATATAACACCTCTGTTATGAGGAAGGGCTGGGAGACCTGGGTCTGTTTAGCCTGAAGAAGAGAAGACTGAGAGGGGATCTCATCAATGCTTATAAATATCTAAAGGGCAGGTGTCAAGAGGATGGGGCCAGACTCTCTTCAGTGGTGACCAGCAACAGGATAAGGGGTAACGGACACAAACTGGAACACAGGAAATTCCATCTGAACATGAGGAAAAAATTCTTTACTTTGAGGGTGACAGAGCA
Source organism: Burhinus oedicnemus (assembly GCA_008921705.1). Taxonomy (NCBI): domain Eukaryota; kingdom Metazoa; phylum Chordata; class Aves; order Charadriiformes; family Burhinidae; genus Burhinus; species Burhinus oedicnemus. Next base: position 2,035,641 of record VFFE01007519.1, on the reverse strand, counting down.
CTGGAACAGGCTGTCCAGAGAGGCTGTGGAGTCTCCTTCTCTGGAGAGATTCAAAACCCTCCTGGATGCGATCCTGTGCAGCATGCTGTAGGTGAATCTGCTTTGGCGGGGGGGGTGGACTAGATGATCTCTGAAGGTCCCTTCCAACCCCTACCATTCTGTGATTCTGTGTGTGATTCCGTGATATGATATGCTGCAACATTGTTGGCATTCTCCTGGTGTTTGTACGTAAGTTCTTCACCGATGAGACATCTGTTATCAATAGAGGTCATTTTTACAACCCTGTAATGTGCAGTTTCTTTTGGTGCTTTCAAACACATATTTCCATTCATACTTCATTCACAACAACCTCCAGATTTCTCTGCAAAAATCTCTACAGCAGGTAATAATAAAGTTACATTTATGCTCAACTGTGGGTAGTGCAAGAGTTGATAGGCTTTAAGTTGCAGCAGGAAGAGTTCAGCTATACATTAGGAAAAAAAACCAAAGCCTTTCTAAAAAGCCAGCCCTAATCTAAGTTGCTAGTGAGGCTGTACAACTCCATCGCTGGAGGGTCTAAAACCCAGTTGTTATGGGTTGACCCTGGCTGGCGGCTAAGCCCCCACCCAGTTGCTCGCTCACTCCCCCCCGCAGTGAGATAGAGGAGACAGCCAAAAGGGCAAAAGTGTGAACAACTTGTGAGTGGAGGTAAAGCTGGTTTAATAAGTGAAGGAAAAAGAAAGGAAAAAACTCTGCCAAACCACCTCACAAAACAACAAGTGATGCAAGGATAATCATTCACCACCTCCTGCCAGCAGACCAATGCCTAGCCAGTCTCTGAGCAATGTGTACTTCAGAAATACTCCCTGGCCCACACCCACTCAGTTTTATTGCTGGTCACGACACCATACGGTATGGGATATGCCGTTGGTCAGTTTGGGTCAGCTGTCCCAGCTGCGTCCCCTACCAGCCTCTTGCCCACAGCCAGCCTACTCCTGGGGGGACAGAGTGACAAACAGAGAAAGCATCGACATTGTGCAGGCACTGTTCAGCAATATCTAAAACATTGGTGTGTTATCAACACCGTTTTGGTCACGAATCTAAAGCACAGCAACATATGGGCTGCTATGAAGGAAGTTAACTTTATCCCAGCCAGACCCAGTACACCAGTTTGTGTTACACAAATACGTTCAAGAGATATTTCACACTTAGCTGTTGTTTCTTTGGGGTGGAAAGATGGATGAGAACCTCCCTTTGGCTACATTTACACTGTAAATTGAAACAGACTTAAGAGCAAGACATAAAGTCACAGGTACAGCTTGGTTCATATCCACACAGATAAATGCTCTTGCACACAAAAGGGATGATGACTGCACCCAAACTTGTGGGAAATATTCCTGGCATAAGTTATCTCAGGAGTTATGCCCAGGCATCATCTGAAACTGTAGTAGGTGGCAAAGACCAAAACCATTAACAGGAACCATGTTAGGAATTAAACCGCAAGAATAGTCAGGAACTAGGATGGTCACATCTTCAAAGTTCCTCCCAACCTGTTTTTCTATAAATACAATACACTGAATTTCTATAATACACTGAATTAGAGATTTGCATATTGTGTCCTCTTTTAATAAAAAATAGGTGGGTTGATTTGTTGTTCTTTTGTCAGAAAGAAAGTCTTTACCTTAACATTATGATAAATACTGTTCCAGAAAAAAATACTCATTCTGAAAAAAAGAAAGAGGAAAAAAAAAAAAAAAAGAAAAACCAACTATTGCTTTTCACTGATATGGAAGACAAAGTATAAGTAATTTTATACGTCCCTGAAAAAGTTTGCACAGAAGCAAACAGGACAGCCCAGAGTCCTTCTAATGGCATGCCTGTACCTCTGTGCATTTGGCAGGTAGTATTGACATACATCCGGGAAAGGTAGGGAAGGAGTCCCCTCTACGCATCTGATATGAGATGATAATTGCACAATTCTTTTTTAAGTGTTCTTTCTTTTTTTTTTTTTTTTAGGTTTAGTCATTTTTTGTAACTTTTGGGGAGGAATTAAATATAAATCTGTTCTAAATATTTTACCCATTGTGCATATTTATTTTCAGACAATTCTATTTGTCAAGAGAGGTTCAGACTGCTCATGTTTCTAAAATGTCCTAACTCCGCATACTGAATAGGACAATCAATACAGTATACAGGAAAAAAAATATACAATACAATCTAAAATTAGGTCTTTCCTCCTTTAGCAAGTTAAGTAAATACATTTTTAAATTGGGGACATTTAAACTATTTAAATATTTCTGACACATATCAAAGAACAATGTTTACCACCCTCTGTATTGATTTGGCACATAAGTACATGCTGTCAGTTTTCACTGATTACTTTAATCTCCAAAATCTGTTTTCTATAATTAACATCCAGATCTTTACGTAAACTAACATATGACAGATTAATTAATGTAATTTCATCTGTAACTTGCTGTATTTTGCCTATTTATATTTTGGAGTGAAAAAAATTAAAGCAATTTTGCTATGCCTTGTTGTAAATTAAACCTTTCTATTTCCTTTGGATTTCATTTCCAGCTCATTTTAGGTCCGCTCATCTGTTGACTTAATAGGTGGTTTGTTACCAGGGACCTGCACACAAAGTAATTAAATCACTAGATATCATTATTTGAATGCAACTCACTTATTTTAAAGGTAAAAAGACTGTGTACTGTAACCTACCTGTCAGCGATGCCAATAATACAACTGAATGTTAAGAGCAATGCTCCTTAACTCTAAATTTCCTGTTATTTTATTTTGAACTTGATATTGTCAAGAGGAAATACCACTTAGCTATTTTTCTACACTGTTTCTCCTTCTTTTGAAATCTCTTTTTCCATAACGTGAGTTTCACAAAGAAAGAAATGTTAAGCCTCTCTGAAAATGTTTGATTCCTTGAAAGCAAACATAACCCAAGTTCCCTGTGGATCTAAAAGTGCACTTAATTAGTCCGACCACATAATTTCTCAAATAAAATCATTATTCCAGTAGTGAAAATGAAGGTCAACTTGCAATTCACTAAGATTTTCTATCTCAGAATTTCACAGTTACATCTGCTTGCAATATATTCTGTGCATGGGCTTTTAGACCATGCTGAATTAAAACCTGTCTGTAGTTTAAATAACTATTGGCAAAAACAGAAAAAAAGGATTGTGACTTCCTTTGTGTACAATACTTTCTGAAATACTTGCTACATGCAATCATGTGGGATATAGTTCAAAACCCCTATCATACAGGGTCAGTCACAGACCCTGTTCATATTTTTCCTTTAGGGCACCGAAGGCCATAGAAACCATTGTATGTCGTTGGGAACTTTTGAAAAACAATTTATGAAAAAATGAAATGATCGCATTATAGGTCCCTTAGCGTGAATTTAAATACGGTTATCTTATATCTCCCAATCACAAATTCCCAAATTTCTTAAGTGAACAACCTGTGGCATATGAGAGTGTTCTTAGTAGCAATCTGAGAAATTACTTCCATTATGTCAGGTTTTTAAGATTTTAACTCATTCTTTGCACTTTAAACTTGTTGGAAATGTAAAGTTTCCTTTGTTGCTTTCAAATATGCCCATAACGATTGCCAAAATGTAAGTATTCACAGGCAATGGCATTCTATTTAACAGGTTAATGATTAGATTTATCATGGTAGCATACATATTAGTCCATAGAATACAGTGTGCATATTGGTGTTGTAATACAGTAACTGCATTGATTTGTTTCATCTCCATTCCAGTGGACATCAGTGGGTTAGGCAATTTGTGAGAAAAGAATAAAAATGTGTTGTTTCCCCCGAGTTTGTTCTTTATACTTCGAGAGACAAAGCTATAACTTTTCTTGGTGTACACTTTTCTGAGAATCCATGCATTATTTACAGGAAATACCTTGTCTTTGTACTGCATCGTGATGCAGCTGTTATTAAAAACCACCTACCCTTGTGGGGAGAGAGGATTACAGCAGCAGAATTTATAGGATCTACATCTGAACTAGTTGCTTCGCAGAAAACACAGTGAGGTTTTATATGAACGATAAGATCGACCTAATCACCTGAAGCTCGTGGTAGGATCAGTCATAGAGGACAGTTAAAACACAAATGTGAAAATAAACACAAGGAAAGCACAAAGACAAGAGAGAAACGGAAAATAAACCTGTGATGTGTTCTGGTAGCCCAGGGTAGCTTGGAGCTTTGCTTGAGGAGTAGTTTAAACAATTTCTGGGAAAAAACCTCCACTCAGTTACATCTGTATTAGTAAATAAAACATGATAGGTCCTGATTAGAAGATGAATGTCAAGGCATTTTAAAGTCAGATTGGTAAACTTCTCCTCCTTTTCACCCCAAGAAGAAAAAGTTATTATTCATCTTGCCTGTTGAGAAGAGCCTGTTGTGTATTCTCTTCTTCAAATCACTCCTAGACTCCATCTGGAAACGTGGATCAAAATCATGCCAGGGAGTGTGCTAGCCATTACTGTGGACAAGACAGCCGTATGTAGTGATCAAACCTGTGCTCTTGGTCTGTGTAAATTGTTGCTATAAACGGAGCTTGGGGGAACATATAAAGAAAGTGTTAGAAATAGCTGTGAAGTAAAGAGACAAAGGTTTTCAGTACAGAGGCAACTTATGAGACTGAATGGGGAAAAGAACCGGTTTCAGATATGTAGACTTAGTAGTACCTTGATGTTTTGCATGTGTTCATTCTTTCATATAAAGTAGATCAAACAATTCAAGGCACTACCTGGAGCAAGTAAGTTATTTATTTCAACAAGCCTCCAACCCTTTCAGGAGGAACAGCTCGTTTCATGCAGCACACATTTAAAAAACTTTCTTCTTCACTGATCTCACCTGAATTTCATTGGATTGCTTGATAATCCTTTTGGGGTTTTTTTGCTATGCTGACTTGATCTTAGCTCCTAATCATACACAACACACTATGTTCCCAGAGAAATAAGGGCATCTATGTTGCTATACTAAGACAGTTCAGGGTCCATCAGTCTCATCTACTTTACCTATCATCTGTCTCCACTGGCTAATAGTATTTGCTTAGGTAAGGATTTACAAAAATAACAAGAATACAGTGATCATTGATCATTTCCTGGAATATTTTCCCAGTTCTTGTCAGTCTGCAACTCAGGGATCTTTTGAGCCAGAAGTAGTTGCTTTTGGTGTTTAGCAAAACATTAATACACTTTCATTTGGATGTCTCCATGCAACGGCTTAAATGTGAGCTAGATGTCTAAGCTTTAATTATAGTTAATGGACTGACATATAGTTAATGAACTGTCTAGTCAAGACAGTCAATAGAACCTCAAGAGAGATTCAGTTCATGCTAAAATAAACATCCGGAGTTCAGATGCATAAGCATGAATGCCTGGTGTCATTTGAAGTACCCAAGTATAAACTTGGTTTTAACTATATATTCCCTAACTATATGTCAGTTCATTAGCTATAACTAACTATAACTATAGCTCTAACTATAGCTAACTATAACTTTAATTATATAACTAACTATAGTTATAAATAATATAAATATAAATATAAATATAAATATAAATATAAATATAAATATAAATATAAATAACAACAAATCACCAGCTCTGGTCAAAATAGGAAAGGTCTCTCTCAAGTTCAACATCCATCTACAAGTTTCTGGGGTGTCTGAAGCAACATTAAATGCTGAAGTTAAAGTAAATAAGCTGAGCCTTTTGTATTTAATAGTTGCTGGACTTTCCTGCAGCAGGTTTATCAAGCTCCTTCTTGAACTTCAGGAATACATCAAGCCCACAACATCTTGTAGCAAGGTGTTCCACACAGCTCATGTATGTTTTGTGTGAGGATGTGTTTCCTTTTCATTTTTTTTGTTTCTGTTTCATCTTACTATGTTTTGCATCTAACAGTTGCTCACTTAATTTCATTCTCTTTGATTCTTTTTTTAGCAGGAAGATTGAACAATCATTTTCTATTAAATTAATCATGATTTTGTAGACTGCCTTATTAGCTAGTGACCTTTCCAGCTACTAGGACTCCACACTGATGATGACATCTAGAACTTCCCAGACATAATTTTTTTATAAACTTTGAAACACATCTTGCAGGTTCAATTACGACTTTCCCAACAACTTTGTTGCCCAAAAGCTCTGCTCATTCAGTCTTGGCCAACTGCCATTTGCTTGATTTTTGAGGCTTTATTCTCTTGCCAAATTCTAACTGTCTTGGGATCTTTTACTTTTTGAGACAGTCTTCTACATTGTCTCATGCACTGTCTACTGTCTGTCTTGAATGAAGTTACTTTCCTTTTAAGCACACATTTAAGTGCTTTTCTGAAATGGTGCCCAAACTGCTAGTGTTCTCAACCAACACGCGTTCCATTTTATTCTTTTAGTTTGTTTATTTCAATAAAATCATCATTACAATCACAAATATTAAAGCTATAAAGACATTTTAAATGAAATTGGGAATAATTTAAAACTCAGTTTTGACTAAGACATGGGCTAGCTACAGGGCATAGTTTAAAGAAAAATTTGGAAGCCCATGCATCTTTTATGGAAAATAAAAGTAGGCAAAATATTTTCTCTGCCTCTGTAAAGGAGCATATATTTTGAAAACAAGACATTGACTTTCCTAAAAAAAACAAAAATCTGGCCAGCAAAACTTAAAGAAATTAACCCGGGAAAATTATTAGGCACCCGCATGAAGCATTGTATTAAGGTACTTCGAAAACTTAAAGCAAAAGTTGAAATCTAAAACCATAGAAGCTCTGATTAGAAAAGAAAGGTTTAAAACTCAGAAAATCATATCTGCCAAGTTTTTCACAGATCTAGTAAGAATTCATGCTGATGGTCCTTTGGATGACTATAGCTTGAACTCCAAAAATATTTTTAGAATAGAATATTTCAGTTGGAAGGGAGCTGCAATGATCATCTAGCCCAACTGCCTGACCACTTCAGGGCTGACCAAAAGTTAAAACATGTTGTTAAGGGCATTGTCCAAATGCCTCTTAAGCACTGACAGGCTGGGGGCATCGACCACCTCTCTAGGAAGCCTATTCCAGTGTTTGACCAACCTCTCAGTAAAGAAATGCTTCCAAATGGCCAGTCTAAACCTCCCCTTGTGCTGCTTTGAACTGTTCCCACACGTCCTGACACTGGATCCCAGGGAGGAGAACTCAACACTTCCCTCTCCACTTTGCCTTCTCAGGCAACTGTAGAGAGCAATGAGGTCACCCCTCAGCCTCCTTTTCTCCAAATTAGACAAGCCCAAAGTCCTTAGCCACTCCTCATAGGACATTCCTTCCAGCCCTTTCACCAGCTTTGTTGCCCTCCTCTGGATGCATTCAAGGACCTGAACATCCTTCTTAAGCTGTGGGGCTCAGAACCGCACACAGTTCTCAAGGTGAGGCTGCACCAGTGCTGAATACAGTGGGATAATCACCTCTTCTGACCGGCTGGTGTGTTTGATGCACCCCAGAATGCAATTTGCCTTCTTGGATTGCAGGGGACATGTTTTCCGTTTTGTGTCAGCTGATTAAATATCCGAGATACTGCAATGAGAACAGGGCCATTGCATTCATGTTCTTGCATACAGACTTAAAAAAAATATTTAAAGAAATACATAATAAGAATGAAATATTTTTCAAAAGAAAAATACCTTATGAAATTATGAAACAGCGTGTTGCTTAAAACAAAAACCAAATGAAACATACAGAGTAAATGGCTTATATATACACATATGTATATACATATATACATGTACATACATACATATATACACATATATGCATATATACGTACATACTTATATACGTATTGATAGATAAGTAGGTATGCAGCTAGGTAGGTAAGTAGGTAGGCAGAAACAAAAAAATCTCATTTTCAAGAAAGACGGAGAGACTTTGTTTATTATATCTGGTTATTTTTTCATTCACCTTCCTCTGTAGTATAAAAATTCGGAGAATTCTAAGGGCCCTTCACAAAGAGTAGTGTTTACCATGAGGCAGAAAACACAGCTATACCTAAATCCTTAGAGATGTATCTTGGTTGGCATTTTGTACCAAAACATTTCAGAAAAAAAGTACATCAAAATGTAATGAACAGGTCCTCTAGTTTGTAATGAAATATTCTCTTGACCAATGCTGAATATATTTCTCACCTAACATCCTGTTTGTTGTAGCACTGAAATCAATAGAAACACTTTTCTTTCATATAAATGTATACATTTACCTGGAGAAATGTACTTGTCTTGGACTGTAAATATTTTGCTTTAAATTTCTACAGACAAATTGGATTCTTCCTGATGTGTAAAATTAATTGAGAGTAAAAGTAGTTTTCATACGTCTAACAAAAGATAAAAAAATAATAAATCATAGAAGCCTTGCACAGCTGCAAAAAATGCATTACTGTATATAAAAACCTGTCTTCAATGTTCATTTTTAATATTTTTTTCTTAGATGTCATAGAATTGTGATTAACCATATTTTTGGAGAGTACCATCAGTAAATGAGAAGAAAAAGTTGACAGCAACAGCTTGAAATATTTGATAACAAGTAGAGGTTCCTCCACTCAAGAATATGACTGGGGCAGAATGGGAAATATTAGAGACTCTCAGAACAGAAAAGATTGATTCAAAAATAATGTACTTTTCCAAAACACTAACCAAGTATTCTAGCCACAGAGCACATAAAAAGCTTAAGTTAGGAATTCTTCCAATCTCCTATTTCTCCTATAGCCTCCTATTTCATCTCCTGAATAATAAAACAATAACAACAAGAAAACCCACACAAACTTAAGGAAGCTTTCATTATAAGTACACAAGTTTCCTTTCATGAAAGTGTTGTGTACTTTTCATTCTCACCAGAGATGAAGTTATATTATTGTGAGCTATGCATCAAACTACACTAAATCTTTGAACACTTATTACTGTTCCATGAAGGTGGACTAGACTATAAAGAAGTTTTGTGCAGCATTATTTTTTTCCAGTTCCCCATCTGGGACAATCTTTGTCTTTTTTCATTCCTGTAGCCTTAGAGATGGGACAAAGTATGACTCCATCATTCTAAAAGCCATGGAAAAGAAAGCTGCATTGATTAACTCACCCCAGTGGCAGAAAATGAAAGAAGATGCTTTTGTGATTCTGGGTTTTGTGCTGAGGGTCTAGGCTTGTGAATGTTGTCATCACATCTATCCACTGCTGCTGTGTGGTTTGTTGGGTTGGGTTTTTTTAATCTGTGCATTAAAATGTTTTAGATTCCAGCATGTGTGCTTACATTTAATATCTGCTTGGTTTAAAAAGTCATCAATTTTTACTGGAATTTTTTCAGATTATGAACCTGCTCAGAAACAGTGGGACAATGAGAGTGAGTCCCTGTCATTTCATTATGATTTTTAAGATACTATGGCCATGATAATCTGTTGCTCTATGGGGTTTAGCTACAACAGTATTGCCCTGTTGACTGTTTTACCACTCTGCTCCTGAGGGAAATGCAATTGCAATCTAGTTTCTTCCGAACATGCTGATATTTCAGCCTGTGACTTGCTTACAGGACAGGCTGACCAGTTAAGAAGATCAAAAAATATTACTTCTCTTTCTGGAACAATATCATTCAGTGTGACAGGGGAAATGACAGTTTGCACATGAGAAGTTACTTTGTTCTACATTAAAGCAGGTGTCACTACACAACTTTTGAAAAGTAATGTAAAAACAATACAACAATTAAAATGGGCATGAAAATCATTCCTTACTTTTCTGAAATATACACATCCAAATGGTTTTATTTATATATTTAAGAAAATAAGTATTTCTCAAGTTGTAATGAATAACAGAAACAAGGTGATTTATTTATAGAAACATGTAATCAGTGATCATTTTATGGGAGATTAGGTCTATCACCCCTATTGCTTTCTGAGAAAAGTGGTTTAAGATTTTCTGTGTTGCCTTGGTTGTGACAAAGTTATTCTCTGTGGTAAATGCTATTGTTATGAATGAAAACATGACAGAAATCATATTACTGCAGTTTTCATAATGGTTTAAAAGAGATGGAAACTGGAAGAAATAGACTACAGATTAGGGCTCTGTATGGGCTGATGGATGCTAAGCTTCAGGTCTCTGCCATATTTGAGGCAGATAACTGAACTTGGGTTTCTCTTTTTTCAAGTAACCTACCTACCTATATTTGTTCTGGCATTGATGCCTTTGCTACTTTTCGTGGAAAAAAAAACCCAAAGCATAGAATCATAGAATTATAGAAATATTTAAGTTGGAAAAGACCCTTAACATCATCAAGACCAATCATCAACTGAACACTGCCAAGTCCATCACTATGTCCCTAAGACCCACATCTACCCGTCTTTTAAATACCTCTGTCGTGGTTTGGGACAGATTGGCCCAATCTGGTGGAACGACAGATGCTCTCTCTCTCCTGCTCCGCTCGGGAGGCAAGAAAGAGAGAGAAAAAGAGAGACTTAAGAGTTTAGAAGGAACTAAACTACTGTAACAAAATATTGATAATAAAATAATAAAAAGAAAAATAATGAAATATATACAAAACCGTATCAAGCTCCCAGAATGACAATCACGTCACCAGCAGGCACTGCGGAAGTCCCAGACTGGACTCGGTGACGGACGGGAACTGGATTCCGGATCTGGAGTCAGGATCGGGATCAAAGGCAGATGCAGAGACAGAGTCCTCCCAGGACGCCGGCCATTGAAGAAAGAGGTGTGACCCTTTGATCCCTCAGCTTTTATACTGAGCATGAGGCAGATGGGATGGAATACCCTTGTTGGTCAGTTTTGGGTCACCTGTCCTGTCTGCTCCTCCCCGCAGGTGTGACCCCACTACGCTTTTCCGCTTCTGACCCTCCAATTGGGTAAATAACAAAGTTGGCTGCCCTTGGTTGTTATAGCAATAAGTATAAGCAAGAGCCTCTGTGCACACCATTCCTTGGCATCAACTATAAACATGGGTCTTATCACTCTGAGAGCGAACAGTTTTCTGCACAACAGGCTGTTAATTTCAGCAGTTAGAAGAGGCCTAGGTAACAAGTAAAGTTACTGAACAAAATTGGTCCTGTTTTACCTCAAACCAGGACAACCTCCAGGGATGGTGACTCAACCTATTCCCTGGGCAGCCTGTTCCAACACTTTACAACCCTTTCGGTGAAGATATTTTTCCTAATATCCAATCTAAACCTCCCCTGGTGCAACTTGAGGCCATTTCCTCTTGTCCTATTGCTTGTTACTTGGGAGAAAAGATGGAACCCCTCTTCACTACAACCTCCTTTCAGGTAGTTGTAGAGAGCAAGAAGGTCTCCCCTCAGCCTCCTTTTCTCCAGGTTAAACAACCCCAGTTCCCTCAGCTGCTCCTCAGAAGTCTTGTACTCTAGACCCCTCACCAGCTTTGTTGCCCTTCTCTGGACACACCCCAGCACCTCAATGTCTTTCTTGTAGTGAGGGGCCCAAAACTGGACACAGTATTCGAGGTGGGGCCTCACCAGTGCCAAGTCCAGGGGGACGATCGCTTCCCTAGGCCTGCTGGCCACACTATTTCTGATACAGGCCAGGGTGCCATTGGCCTTCTTGGCCTCCTGGGCACACCGCTGCCTCATATTCAGCCAACTGTCAACCAACAGTCCCAGGTCCTTTTCTGCCAGGCAGCTTTCCAGCCTCTCCTCCCCAAGCCTGTAGTGCTGCATGGGGTTGTTGTGACACAAGTGCAGGATCCAGCACTTGGCCTTGTTAAACCTCATACCATTGGCCTCGGCCCATTGATACGGCCTGTCCAGATCCTAAAAACCTTTCTAATTCATTCATAGAACAATAAGAAAACAATGTTAAACTTGGAATTTTTTTAAACAAAAGAATATCCTGGTTGGAGACACTGCTCTAGACTTTTTTGTCCACCTTGAGTATGTAGCCAGATTTTTAAAGGCATTTAGACGCCTAAACTCTGTTATGCCTGCAGGGGAGAGTTATTGTATATTTTATAAACCTATTCTTAGATTTCTTTTCTGCTAAAGTAACAGACTCAGTTGGATAGCTGTGAGCAATTATTCCTTGCTGAGTTTAGAAAAAGGCTCTCGTCCAGTTTCTGCAGTTTGCAGAGAGTGTCCAATCCATGCTTTCTCTCACTATTACAGGCATAGTCAAACAGGAATGCATTTTTTTTGGGCAGACTGGTGTCATTGATTGTCACCTTGTAACAGTATACAGAGGACTGTTAAAAAAGGTACATAGTAGAGGAGCAGATTTATTCTAAGTGCTATAAAGGAACTTCCAAATTCCAAATGTGATCTGACATCTAAGTCTTTAGGATTCTTCATACTTGTCATGCACATCTGACAAACTAGTCTGATCAGTACTAGTGCAAATATACTTTTCCTTGCTTTTCTGTACGTGTTTCATTATTAAAAATAAACTTGAATTAGTTTGTTAACAAATAAAACTCTAGAAGCTGATTACTTATTCAGGATAGGTAATATTACTTATCCTTGCAACAATGGACAACTGTAACTGAATTTGGGCAGAAAGAAAAAAAGTAGTATGTCAATTTGAACTTAAAAACTGCTTTGGCTAGATAATAAGGCTTTGTCTATACCCATAAACCAAATGCGTATAGGACTTTAATATAGCACTAAAGCCAACTGGCATGGAAAATTTCAATCCTCTTGCTCTCTAAGACAGGGTGGCTGTATCCAAAATGACTATTTGCTTGCATGTCTCTGCTTCAAACTACCTTACAGACTGTGACTGGAAGTGGGTTTGGGGAGTTCTGGTCAGCTCAGGGCAAAAATTACCAGAGGCTGTTTTGACAATATAGGAATTGCAAATTTTCAACAGCTCAGAACACTCCCTCGAAGTGCTTAATTAGTAACAACGATGTAATAAAAGATCCAAATCAATTCTCCAGAAGCAACTTTGATTTTTACATTTTATTTTTTTACCTGGATGAGTTTTCAGTCAGATAATAATGCTTTAACACATTTTTACTCTTATGCTTCTTGCATTTTTTTTTGTCTAAGAAAAAAACTGGAAGAAACCACCCCAGAATAAAAAGAAATGCCATAGTTTTTTCCCTCATTTTTCATACAGCTACTTACATTGACTGTTAGCAGGTCTTGATGTTTCAGATCCACTGCAAAAACTCTGCTGTTTGAACTAAAAGATAGCAACATGGGAAGGAAATCAACAGCAGCAGTTAGACAATCCCACTGTCTCTCCAATTCCAGAAGATAATTCTCGTTTCTAGTGCTGGTTTTGGTACTCATTTAATCCAATGGTAATGGATTTTTTTTCATCTCTCTTTTCAATCATTTCCAGTTCATTTCAAAAATTAACGCCTTTAATGTAGTTCTCTTTCAGTTTCCACCTTGTTCCCACTCCTTCACCTTTTCCTTTCTAGCTTCACGTCAATTTGCCCCACCAGCTGATCTACTCCCTTTCATCAGATTCTGCTCTATCACTGTTTACTCAACTACTGTCTTCATTCACAAGTCTTATTTTCCTGTCAGTCCCACCGCCTCCCTTGTCACTTTCTTCTTTTGAACTGAATGCCCTTTTCCAGGCAAACAGTTTCCAGTCTTCCCTATATTTCCTTCAGGTTCCAAGTTCTTCCTTCCCCTTCCCTAGTTTCACAGTCTTAGTACCAGTTAATGCCTTTAACCAGTGAATTCCCTTCTCAAAAAGGTATTTGTTTCCACTGCATTTGAATCAGATTATTTCTCTGCCACAAATCTGTGATGTCTGATGCTACCACTATTATAGAGGGAAGACCATCCTTGTTTTCATTGATGATACTCAGACTGCGGTATGAATTCCAGCTCAGCAAAGGACATCTAAGAACAGTAGTTTGGGAAAAAAGTCTAGAGGGAAGTTTTGAATTTGCACCCATGTTAAGCAGGAAGCATAGTCAGTTACCTGACTGCAATAGTGCAGGCAGAGTTTAGTCCTTACAAGGAGAAACTGAAGAGAATGGATTATTCAGAAATTTTAAGTGACAAAATCAACTTTCTAATACATAAGCGTACTCAAAATTATGTGATTGGGCATAATTCAAGATTTGCAGTGGGGAAAAAAAAAAGTCATTGCAAGTAACTGAAAGTGCAGTTTTTCAACCAGTGAAACCTCTTCTTAACAAAACTTGTCTGATGATCCCACAAGAGCAGATGTAAATGCAAAAGAAGTAGAAGTTTGGGAATTAATATAGATTTTCTTTAGTCTCTCTTTCAGATATAGTTGAATCGTTATGACTGAACATTTCCAAATAAATAATTGAATTGGAATTCATTCTACAGCTGATACTCAGAGATTTTTTAGTCTAAATAACTCGATTTTGGCAAGAATGAAGCTTGTCATCGTTAATGGAAGGTCCAGAAAGCCTTAATTACAGGGGATATTGCCAACACCAGTGAACATTTGATGGCAGAAAGTATTGAGCTCCTTTCAAGACATATATTACTATTCAGGAATTATTCAGGCTACACACTCTTATTCGATCTGCATTCAAGAAAGATACTTTTATTCAGTTCTAATAACTATGTGAAATTTGATATCTCAATAAAGGAGTTCTGTCAAACTTGAGATGTCATATACACTTAAAATCAGCACATGGTTCTAGAAAAACAGCGTGCAAGACAGTAGAAAATGAAATAACTTTTACCTCCTGCAGAGCTTAAATTTACAGGAAATATTGAAGAAAATACTATAAACACAGGTTTGACCTGTATGTAGAAGCAAATAGAGCAGAAATAAAATGAGACCCTGAGATGCTCACTGTACTCCCAATAGCCCTACTATCCACTGTTCTTGTTGCACACAGTATTTTTGCATGCACTATAGAAGGAGCAAGCAGGAAGTAAATCAGTTACTGTAATATATGCACCACAATCTACTTCAAAAAAAAAAAGAAGAAACATATGTTTCTTGTGCAGGTATAAAATTCAAAAGGATTATAAAACTATCAAAGAACCTGTAATGAAGTGTAGATTAAAGAGCGCAGTCTTCTTGTTACAGCATATGTTCTGAACTTTCATGAGATACAATTGTATAAAACTAGACATGTACTCATGAAAACAAGGAGATTGAAAGCACCTGCAAAAGAAGTTTTCTCTTTATGTTCTGAAAGGTACAACCTGCAGAAGGAGATGAAAGTAGCATCAATGTGCCATATGAGTTGTAGAGTTGGACTGATGCATAAGCGTGCATTATCCAGTTCTCTGCAACTAAAAGTCACTTTGACCAAAGGTCATTATGACCAAGATATAGGTCTCAACTGTTCTTGGAATTTCTTTTGGTAGAAACAGTGCCAACCCCATCAAATATCAGTTTATTTTGATCAGCACTAAAAGGAAAGGGCTCATTTCAGATATCTCTTTCTTTTCCAGACCTTTTGGGTAGGATTAATTTCAATTACAGATGGAAGGATCTGCCAGTCCTTGATTATTGTGCCTAAACACATGCCCTCATGTACTTCTGTGCTAACTAGATACAATATACCTATCTAGAAAAAATTTGATTTACTTAGCAGGTTATGGGTATTAGGATAAAATCCAGATGTCAGTAACATATGTACATCAGAATGTCATTTTTCATTTTATCATCATCACACACCACTTAAGAAGATGCAACAAAACCTGAGTTTCTAACTAATATTAGTGCTTTGTCCAAACTTACATGATCATAACTGTAACTGTGTGATGTGTCATTTACAGCAACTGATCATAAACTATAGACATAGAAAAATAATAGATAAATACATTGCAATCCAAGAATGAGAAAAATATGAGCTAAAAAGATATGAAAGATAATAGCTTTGTTATGTATGAAACATGTCCTCTTGTACACACTTCCATATGGATACAAGTGAATATCTTCAAATTATTACACAATCTGTGAAATGAAGAAAAATAGGAACCTGCCTTAACTCTTTCAGACAACCACTGCATTATTTTCTCTCATGACTCAGTGGGTGCTTCATCAACATCCATCACCATCCCATTTATGAAAGCCAAGGACAGCAGGCAGTCAGATAATCAACAGAACTGCACATTCTCCCAGACAGATACTGGATCTGACAGTCAGACTTGGAAGAAATTTAGAAACATTTTGCTACTGATAAATGTTCATTTGGATGCTCATCTGGATGAGACATCTCTTCATTTCAACTTAATTGTCATTTGATGAAATTGCTTTGTCCACAGGCAAAGAGCAAGCCCAATTATAAACTAATCATGTCAAAGAGCAGGAATATCTATGGTACCCATAAACGTTGATAACCAGAGATTTACCATGCAGAAAACACATGTTAAATACAAACGTTTTCATGATGCCATTTCAAACTGATTTTGGTTAACATCAGAGTGGAAGACAACTAGAGTGGATTCTTCTATGCCTATATTGATAGGTACGTAGCATCTTCCGAAGTATAGAATGGTATCCAAGATATGAGGCTGATAGTTACAATACAGGTCTTACAGGAAGTCACTGTTCTTCTAGACTGACAATAAGAAGCTAAGCAGGATACCTGGAAGTGACTGAAATAGTCCTTAGTGTCTGTATGTAGGCAACTGAATCACATCGTGTGTGTCTACATGCAGATGAGTGCTGCTGCTATTTTACCAGGTGAGCGATTCCACAGTTGGAACACACAGAACATCAGAAAGGCCCTAGGGACTTCTTCATTCTGCAGGGGGATTCATCCCTTACCCTAGTTTCTCCCCTGCTGTGTGGTTCTACATGCCAGGTATTTTTTACGGTATTATGTGAAAGGCCTCCCTCTGTAGCTTGCTGGTCTATGCATCATGGCCTCTATTGCAAAAGCACATGAGGAATGCGGGAATCCATATTCTGTCCAGTTCCGTTCTGAGCTCCATTCAGAATCCATGTCTCATTAGCTCCATCACCATTCCTTCTACCCGCAACAGGCTGCTTAGAAAATGTAAGGTGCTGCTTATGAAATTAGAATACTTACTCAGGAAATAGGAGAGAGTGAGTGTGCAAGAAGATACACTAGAAAAAAAGAAAATGAAAAGAATCAAACCAAAACCACCTAGCAATGATTTGCAGGGAAACTAAGTACAGCTGGAGCGGATATAAAAGCATGTATAAATCTAAAGTATGTATCATGTCCAGGTTCAAATGGATGAATCACCACGATGATTGCTTAAAAGCACTCAGTTTAGTATCTTTGTTGAGAAATTTCAAGAGCTGAAAGTTTCCACTGCTAGCGAGGTCTGGCAGAAAGGTACATGATACTCTTTGGCATCGAGGTGTGCAAACAGACAGACTGGTAGCAAAAGCTTGAAATAATTTCTGAAGATCCTATTCATCTGAAATATTCTCATCCCAAACCAACTCCACTTGGCAATTATTTCCCTTTACTCTGAAATATTATTTCCCTTTGTTCAGCCCCGGATGTGCTGTCAAGCCTGTGCTTGCTTGAATGAAGCTTTCCTTCTTACCTAGGCACTTTGCTTTACTTCTGTTTATGCTGACACTTCATTTCTTCTTATTACATTGTCTGACCAGCATGATCTTTCCATGCCGCCTCTACAAGTCTGAGACATGATAAAAAAACTCTCATGCACTGAGAAGAAATCCTTCAAGGTTCTGTTTTCTCATCTGGATTCTTTGGCTACCAATAAATTCAGCAGTAATCAGGAACAATACCAGGCAGTGGAATTCAGAGATCAGTATTGCTAAATTGTTTGAACAGTACCCAAAAGTTTCCTAGTAAATTCAAAGGTACTGGGTTGGGTACACTGTGCTGGAAATGCAGGAATTACCTGTGTCATGGAAGAGACCTGTGGGCATGGGAGGCTGAATCCTTTCTTGCTCCCTAGAAATTATGTATAGTGCTGGGCGTCTTTGCAGCTGAACACACCTTCCAGCTGAATACTGCAAAGCTTCGATTCATTATTTTTTCTGTTAGAGGACCTTCTGTTGGAAGTTTGTCCACCTTAGCCTGCAATGCCTGCAGTTTATTCAGAAATTGTTTAAAAGAAACAGTGGACTGTAGCCAAGACTCCAAGGTAAATCTACCATGCGGACATCCCTTTATCGATTGTCAAGGTGCCTTCAATGCCCAAGGTCTCTAGGAACAATTGATCCCATCAGGATATCTTTGAAGGTCTGAAGTTTTGAACCTGTCAGCTGTTCAGCTCTCTGCCTAGTTTGTACAATTTTTGTAGTGAGGGTGGACTCCTGTCCCCATTATCAACCTGGCACCGGCAGCAGGCAGCGCTGGGGCTGTTCATGCTCTTCCTGGCTACCCAGCTCCCAGAAGCCTTGTCTGATTGTATCTGTACAGAGGTGCTCGGCAGCAAGCTCACAGGTAGCTTATTAGTTTCTGCCTGTAAGTGATTGAAAGCCTATCTTCCTAAGAAAAAACAAACAAACAAGCAAAAAACCCCCAAAAACCCACCCAACTCCAAAACACCCAAATCAAAAATGCAACAGTATTTTAAGTTGAAAAATTATGAAATTTGTGTTTCAGTTGGAGGGGGTTTTACATCCAGTTTCACTCAGTATTGAAACAAGTGTAAAAAACTTTCCCCAAATATATTTATCTTTCAGCCAGGTATATAATTTGCCTAATGTACATGTATACTCTCAGAAGGCAAGGTATACATTTTTATAGGTATACATTTACACAAAAGGTATACATTTACACAATTACCTGGATTAAATATTGGAAATTCCTCTTGCCCTCAGAATTTTTCTCCAGATGCTCTGACATAATTACATTCAGGTGAAACTATCTGTAGTTGTTCTGCTGGCTAAATTGGTTTATTGCATACTTTGAAATCATTGAATATTATTCCTCTTTCTTCCTCTGTGTGAATCCTTGATTTTATATTACTCCATGCCAGAAACAAATTGAAATAGATGTGCTGAACACATGGATATGAAGCAGTTTGCCCAGTGATAATTGCTCTATGACAGTTTTCTATTATTCCAGTTCTTCTCCCTTTGGGATAGTTTAGTGGTTTGGATAGCATTAGTAAGAGAGAGACAAAGTACTGTCTCAAGCTAGATATTATTACTGCAGACTTGATAAAATCTAAACATTTTTGAAACAATGGTTCTCTGAATAATTAAGTGGATTCTGAAAACCTCAAAACATTACTGATTTTTACTACACTTCACATTTTTTAAAAGACCACAAAAGAATTCCAGTCTTGGAGAGAAATCAGCTTTGTACTGCAATTGAAAATATTTCGAGAGCAGGAGATATTCAAGGCAAAAGTCCTTTTTAATACACTACTTCTCAGCGTTGTCAGTTCATAAATAACTACATAAATGTTACATATAAATAAAAGTTTTCTTAAAAGTAACTTTTCAGGTTTTATTGGCATCTAACAGAAATACTGTAGTCAGGAAATTCTCTTGTTTAGGTTTCAATACAAGACAAAAAACAATCAGCCTCTAAATAAATAAGTAAATAAAGACCAGCTGTTAATAATTCTTGCACATCAGCTAGTCATTGCTGTGTAAACCAGAAATAAATTTTGGCAGGGAACTATGAAATCTATTTAATACAGAAAAGTTTTTTAAAAACTTACTTGAAAAACAATTTTCTGTTTCGCTAAGCTGTATTTTGGCAGCTTCACAGCAAGTCTGTTCATCTAGAAAGCTGAAGAGAATTCTTCAAGTGTCATGTTTGCTCTAGGTTTAGGTCTTTATATTAATCTTATTCTGTAGATGAAGGGGTTATTTAAAAAAAAAAAAAAGTCGGTTATTA
>VFFE01007519.1:1999263-2015874 GCA_008921705.1 Burhinus oedicnemus | reverse complement strand
AAAAAAAAAAAAAAAAAAAAAAAAACCCAAAACCCCCAACCAGTTTCAAATGACTCTAAGAATTAAAGATCAGCTCTATGAGCTCAAGACAAGCTCATCAGGTTGGGCTATCCTATTTGTGAGCACTTCTATCTGATTTCACATAATTAGAGAGTTTTCAGTTGGAGACACAATGTGAAAGCCTAGCTAATAAGTATTAATTCCAGTTCAAGAGGATTTCAATCTGCACATAGATTAACAGGTCCACAGCCAAAAGGATTCCATTTTGCTCATTCAGTCTGATGTGCACAACGCAGGCCACTGAATTTCACCAGCTTCACACTGTGTTAAGATATTCACACATATTCCAGATGCGTCATCTAAAAATATGCTTGGGAATGTATAATTATTTAGGTCTGTGTGTCTTCATTTTCCTGTTTACAATTTCTTTTCATGCCAGACAGAAATTTGAATGAGCTTGACTAACTGTCCCTAACACGTTATTTTCGGTATTACAGTTCAAGTGTAAAACAATAGGCAGTTTTAAATACCACATAGTCTTCTGAAAAGTCAAAATAAAATGCATCTATAATACTTTTTTATTGAATTTTCTGTGTGCCAGATTTTAAAAAATCTGTTTTACTGATGCATTTTAAAAGAATGCTAAGGTTGCAATTCACTAAACATAGAAGTGAAAAAATTTGTTTTACATTCAGAATTAAATGAGTCCGTAAAGTCCCAATTTTGTAACAATGCCTGATCATACTTTCTTAGGATTTTTATTGATATAAGGTGTAAAATACATTAGTTATCCATTGCCTATTTATAAATCAGACCACCTGTGTAGAGAAAACTGTTGTATCATCTCCTTTATTTATGCTTTCACAGTCCATATGCAGAGAAAGCCACTAAAAATAGTTTGCATCTGGAGGGCTGATCACTGTAACAATAAAAGGATTAAACAGCAAGATATCTCTCTGCTTTCAGTAATGCTTAGCAATACAGAGGATCTATTTTTTCTTTATTTGTACATCATTCAGTGTTTTCAAGCATTATGGATGCCACGCCTTTCTTTTTTTTTCCCTTGAAAAGGAATATATTATTACTAAATTTGTTACAGATAATGTTTTATGGGAAGCAAAAAACATCATTGAGAATGCAGAAAACCTACACAACTTGCTTAAAATAGTCAGTCTTCCAGACATGATTTTTTCCCAAAATTTCTTTTTAAAGCAATTTAGTACATAATTCTTTTCTATCATATTGTTTAGAAATCTTTTTTCATAAACCAAAAATTGTAACAGTGATTCTTGATTATGCTGAAAATAATTTTTCTTTTGCTTACAACTTTCTGCTTGATAGTAGTAGATATAAAACAATGTTTGTAGAAGCCTAGATAGTCTTGGCTGATCCCAATTCCTCATATTTTAATACGAAATTCAAGGTTTAGATTGAACAAAGGAATAGGTTTCCATGGAAAAGACTGGGATTAATCAAGCAAGAAGCATTATATTATTTGCAATATTTTCATCTGCCTTTAATCACCACCAAAGAAATATTATATTATAAATCATATCTAGACAGAGTCGTTTAAAGAGAGACATGGGGAATAGAAAGACTACAGCATGGAATGATTGGATCAAGTGGCAGGTGCACATTTCAGTGACAATATCAGCACACATTTGGCTAAACTGTCAGGCTATTGAAATAGTGTTTTGTTCCACATAAATCTGAGGAATTTCAGTAGTTTTGCTCAAATGGATTAGCATCTTCTGATAGGATTGTGTTCTCCTGCCCATTTGGTGGAATCAGCAAGTCAGTGTAAGACTTTGGAAGGCAGAGGGTCATGCCCAGGTCCATGTCAGAGGAGCTGGCTGCCTTCACTTGCTACATTCCGACACTGAGGTCATCTCCTGACACAGTCCTCTCCAGTAGCTAACGCTGTTAGCCTCTTTCTCACATACTCCGTCTATATAGCAGGAAACAGAGCCACACGGAAAGTGCTCCACTCTGTTCCTATAGAGGAAAAAAGTTATGCATCCCTGAAGTTCCCAGGATGTTTTATATATACAATCAATAATTTACAACTAAAAATAAAAACCTGGCCATCCACTCAAAAGAAAGGCCTTGACTAGTCCCTTTTGCTGTTTCAACGCTGTGTAGTCCCAGTACAGCCACCTGCTCTAAGCTGACACCTAGAACAGTGAGAGAGGACACTTGGGTTTCACTTCCTCAGGAGAACATGGACAGGAGATATTTGGGGTCAAGGAAGGGAGGAGAGAGACCCACTGACAAGTTCTTAGGAAGAGTTCATAGAGAATAGCTTGCAGAATTATGTCTGGAAATAGTTGTTAGTTTCCCTCTTCCCACCCCCAGACTTTCCTGGAAAGAGATATTGACTCACTGGTAATTGGCAACAGACTGGTATCTCAAAGACCTCCATTTCTTTGGGAGGACTGTGTTCCTCAGGCTCCTCTGTTGAATGCTGGCTAGGAAAACAGACGCAGTCCAGGGACAGCTGGATGCAGGATCTCTCTCCCCACATGTAAGTCCTTCATAATGACTGACTACTGTATTGCTGTCCCCAGATGCTTTCTCACTTTCCTCCCAGTATGTTCATCTGGAGGACAAAGTTCACAGCAGTATATATAGATGAGTGGACCACAGTCATTCACAGTCAGATTGTATTCTAGAAAAACAGGTTGGAGGTAATTCCCAGAGAATGCCCTACCAGCTCCTGGCCTGTACCCCCAATGTCAGGAACATTCTGGGGCTGGCTGTCTCTTCTAAAGCCTGTAGCTGGTCCTGCAGCAGGAGAGGGCTGAGATGGTTGCATGCAACAGAAGGAATGAAGGGAGCCTTGTGCTGTGTGAGGGATAGTGCACCAATTACTTGTCCAAACTGCGTGCCTGTGCCATACTCAGAGGAACAAGTGGAACAAGAACTTTTTGCAGCTTCAGACACCCTTCTGGAAAGTGGATGAGGCCTTGGGGTGGGGGTTGGGGGTTCTGGGAAACTTACATAATTAAAGACTATTTTCAGACAGTTGCTGCAGAGATATACCCATGTCCCCTGTTCTAAACCTTAATGGCCCTGACCAGAGTCACCTGTGGCTTCCACTCATGCCTTCTTGGCCACGGACCCAACAGCCCCATTTCAGCTCAGTTCTGCACACCTAGGCCTTCCCTGAACTTTCCTGTGGATACAATTATCTCCAGTCCTGTCTCCTGGATGACCCCAGACCAATGTGGAAGGAAACCTCTTCTCCAGTCCTGTCTCTGGCCCCATTTCCTGCTATTGTTCTTGACTGGTCTTCCTGGACGGACCTGGCTCAGATTCAACACCTCACCTTGCCTTGGGATTACTGGACAGTCGACAGAAACTGTTACTGTCACCAAACCAGGCCTGTTCAGGTGCTGCAGGACTGAACCCCACCAGCAAAAGCATGCCCTGTACTAGGGTCACCCTCAGTGCCCAGATAGACTTCGCAGCAACCCCTGGGAGAATTCGTCTCACCTCTCAACCTTCTGTAACACTGCTCCCAAACTCAGAGCTGTGTTTCTTGATAGCTTTCTTGGCAAAGTGAGGACACACGATCTTGATTTGGTGTCCAGAGGGGTGTTGGAGTTTGATACTTTTCTCCTGCTACGAACGTTGAGCATCTCTGCTGCTCCCTAATTCCCTGCTGACTGTGGAAACTGCTGGACCATGACCAGACTGTACTGAACATGTCCTGGAACTGTGTGTGGGAGGTGCATGACTTGATATGACTCATCTGTGAGCCTGAAGGAAAGAGAGGGCACACAGGAGGAGGGCACACCACAAGGGAGGAAAGAGATGTCATGACTACCACTTAAGCTTACATGACGTTCCCAGACTTACAGTTTTATTGACTTATTAAAAACCCAGAGTCCGTCTTTTCAGCAGGTTAGTTCATCTGCTTATTCTGCTGAACTATTTTTGGAGAATTTCCTTTGTCGCTTAACTTACATTAGCTTTTGAATGCATTCATTCATTCTGCTCCAATTCTGCCTTTTTAGTTGTGTAAGAATTTCCATCTTTTCATGCCCAGTTTCTAGTTTGTGTAACTTCAGTCTTGGTCTTCTTGCATTGGATGTAGATTTTGATCGTACTAATTCAGTAGTCTACTTTTCCTAATGTCTCCATTGCTGCCTTACCTTAAAGTGTGACCTCATCTGTTAATTTTGCCATAAGCCTTTAAAAAGTATATATCATTGGTAAAATCCAAATAAACTTGGATATAGTTCCCAACATTAAATGCTTTAAAGTATAAAAGAAGTTACTTCAACATTTAGTGTGTAAGACAAGATCTCAGTAAATAACTCAGTTTTTCTTAAGATGTAGGTTTTTTTCACTGTATAGTGAACTTTTTGATTTTTACTTTAGGACCCAGGCACTCTAATCCTTCACCCTACACACATGTGAATTTCCTTTTGGATCCCTCAAAAGGGAAAGGCCCAACTGTCCTGAGGAGATTGCTTGTTTGAGGACAGACTGTATTGCTAGAAATAGACATAATTTGCACCAGGTTTTGCTTTCTCCATCCTGAACGATCACTCAAACCTATGCCAGTGACTTCATGGCTTCTAATCTCTCCATAAAATCACAAATCCCTGGTGTCAGCCTGAAAAACAAACCTCTGGTTGTCTGTGAAGCAGTCCTCTCATTATTTGGCTGCCATATTCTGGAAGAGGGCTATTTAAAAACAGAACCAGTCTCAGGGCACCAAGAGCTATCACGTGCTTTAAACTGTCTCATATCCAGGCTCTACTCCACTGGAAGGATTCCCCTCTCTACTAATTCCCAAGAAATGGCAGCTGTACTAAGGTATGCAATTCAACTTAAAAAAAAACCTCTCGGAAACATACACAAAGAACAAGGATGTGAATTATTGTTCTCATGTTGCCTGGTATACATTCATAAGCTTTTGGGTTAGGCTTCTTGCAAAGCTTTCTCTGCTGCACTGCCTGTGGAATCTGAGTCCAACCTTCCTTCTCTTCGTCTAAAAAAAGAAAAAGGTGAGTCGTGTTGTCTGCCAAGGTGACTCTGTTACCGTCTCCCCTTCTGCCAAATGCTCATGCATCAACAGAGAACAGGAGTGTGGTGGAGGAGATGGTCTTGGTCTGTTGATAGTTAGGCTCAAGAAGAACATTTATGGTTAGAGGACAGTGAATGGTCAAGATAAGAACTCAGTAGCTTAAAATGAAAAGTAAGCTCGCAGAATGACTCCACAGTGTATCCCCTCAGTTCCCATGACTCACTCATACATGGAAAGCTAGCTTCTTTAACATTTTCACATGCCTCTTCACTGACAATAGTACAGCTCATGCACCACTGAAAGTATCTCTAAAGCCAAAATTAGTGCCTCCCAACCAAAAAAAATGTGCAAAATTATGGTGCCTTTAACTTACAGGTCCACACAAAGTTACTTTAAATAGAGGTCACCTTTCACTCTTCTCTTCTCTTTGCTTTTCAACCCTCATTCTTTGTTTACTCAATTCTTTCTCTCTTGGATCAATATCTTCAGGCTAAAAACCTAAACTGTTAAAGTTCATCTGTTTCTCATCCATCTGTACTCCTGTTCTCTTTGAAGAGCAGCATTGTGACTAAAAACCTGTTTTGAAAATATATCTAAATTATCAAATTAAGCGGACATAGCAGTTCTGTTTCTTTATGCTTAAGTTAGTTAAGTAAGTTAAGTTAGATGGGCCTTCCCCTTCAGTTATATGGCTTATGTATTTTTAAGAGGAAACTCTTGAAACCATACAGGTTTTCTTTTTATTTTGGTTTCCCTCGTATCCACAAAGAAATCATCTTTTTTCCTCAATCTTTCTTTTCCTTTTTTTTTCCACACGTTCTCTTGAGGCTTGTTATTATGTTACTCACTTTTTTTGTTACAAGCCTGGAGACTGATATCTTGCTTTTGTTAGAAACTACTTTCGCCCAGTCAGTCAACCAGAGCCAATCACGTCAACGGTCAGCCTTGCTGGGCTGTGGGAGCATGAAGGGGAGAGCAGGTTTTTTCTGTTCGGGGACAGATGCGTGGGAGCCAAAGAGAAGCAACGCTATTTGCATGTTGCTGAATGGGAATCATATTTGCGTGAAACCTGCATATTGATATGAATTCTGTAATGTCAGCTTTCCTAGGGAGAGGTAAAACTGCTACAGGTACCAGGTTTAGTCTTTGAATTGCCTGACAGTTATCTCTAAACTTAAAGAATGCACTTATTTTGATGTTTAACTGTCCATTTTTGGTGACTTCAGATCAAAGACCCTGTACTTGTGGGATGCTCTGAGGCACAAGACTTCCTATGACATTTCATAACACTAAACAGACTGAGAGATGCAGATCAATATACATCAGCAAGCACCACAGTATTTATCACAGACATTCATCTAGCCTGAAAGAAACTGAAATACTCTGCCAGAAAGTACTGTCTCTGAAATGAAAATCAGAGAGCAAAAATTTCTATGAAAAATTGTATTTTTTAAACCTCATAATCTGATTAGAAAATGCATTTCTAAGACGACATCAGGAACTAGATTCTTTTGAGTCATATGCTTTTGATACATTTTCAACGTAATAGCTGAGCTAAAACTTGGGGAACCAAAAGTTATTCCAGAAAGGAAGAGAAATCAGCAGCCAAAGAGAATCTCTGTGTTGCATTCTTATTTGTAAGGAGAAAAGCTGTGCTTTTGTTTACAGTGAAGGAAGGGAGACAAGGACGTCTACCTTCTTTACTGCTCCACACTTCCTTTTTTGTCAGTAATCCAGTCTTTGATGTGGGTTCAGGTCAGATATCAACAGCGGATTATATGTTTTTCTCAGTCTGTTTCTAGGTGCTTTATGGTGTTATAGTTAGCTGACAGCTTAAGTCCTTTCCCAGATTATAACAGCATGATCCTTCTTCCTCTTGCCAGCACTTATCTGATCCCACCGCGGGGTGGTTCTAAAAGTAAGCTCAAGCTGCAGTAAAACTAACTCAGCAAGAAAAATCACGGATCTGATGGCTCACCTCTGGGAACAGGTTCACTGCAGGGATCTTGCATGTTCCAGTATGTGGCAACAGGTGGGTTTATAGCCCTCACCTGGCAGACATGATGAGGAAATAACTGCAAGCAGACCTGCTTATGCAGTCCTTAATCAGCTTAAATTGTGGAAATATGTCATTAAATATGCTTTACAGCTAAAATTAAGACGGACAGTTTAATGCATCAGTATTTTGGGGGATTAAGCTAATCTACAGGGGCTATGTTTCTTTTACCAGAAAGTGGAATGGCTGCAATTCTAGGTAGACTGCCCTGAAAAAAATTGCCAAAGTTACTTAATCATCTTAACAATGAAAATCAGTTTAGTTCAGATTTCTCTTCTGTAAAAGACTGATTTTATACATAATCATTTTAAAAACAGCATCCAGACAGAAAGTAAAATAATGAACTGTTACAGTGAAATTGGGCCATAAATCTTGGGAATCTGAATGATTTAAAAAAAAATTGAAAAAATTTCATTTTCTTAATGAGCCTAATTGGTAACATTCTGCCTCAACCCAAGTGCACACATTACTTTCAGGAGTTTCAGTTCTGATTCACCTCTCTGTTTCAGAGGGTAGTTTTGTATAAGCCAGAGTTATTGATTACAAACCTCCTACAGCAAATTGAAAAAAAAGATTAAGAAATAATCACGTGGGTAAATTGTTTCAAAGGACAGTAATTTATATGGGACATCTGTCTCATAGGAAGGAAATTAGTACTGATCAGATGAAAATTCAAAGAATGAAGAATTTGCTTACTTTCACCCAGTCTGATTTATGGGATCTTAGCCCTATTATAATTTTGTATTGATTACAAAGCCTTTGCATAGGTTAATGATAAAGGTTAAAAGTTCCTGAATAGTGTAAAGGATTGACAAGATGGATTTCTTCATCTTAAACAGGCATTATTGACAATGCTGATTCCAGCACCCTGGAGCATTGAAGTTATAATGAACAAGTCTTATAATGAACACGGATTTAAAAGCTGTTGTGTGAGAAAGCAATAGGAATAGATGTAATGAAGGTTACTGTGGTTCTGTCTACCTCAGACGAGAAACACAGTTGTGTTTTAGTCTCTGTGTGCAAAAGAAAACCAAGTCTTTTAGATAACTAATACTTTGCTATATGCTAAAACTGACCTACAAGTAAAAAAGAATACATTAACCATTTTAACAAATAATGTTATCTCTTTCTGATTCTTAAGAATGCAAAATAAATGGAAATATTTTGGTTTGTGACACCATTTGTTTGTGTTACATTAACTCATAAAAGCTTTGTTTTCTAAAGGGAAATACTGAGTTCATTAATGTATAATGTGAAACAAATGCCACTGTCAACTTTGAAAGAAAACTTTCAAATACTAGACTAGAGACTTAATGTCTGCTGCTCTTGTAGTTAAAATGACTTGCCAGACTTATGTTAAGATCATTGGTTACACTCTATTTCTCATATATACAGATTTCATAAAATACGTGAAGTTAAACATGATATGTTGGATTCATTTCCTAATATATGGTTAACCATGCAGAATTCTCTTAGCTAATGCCATTAGGCAGACTTCATAATTGCTCTCTAACAAATAACAGTAATACTATTCCTTTGTTTGTAGGTGAGATTACTTGCATCTTGATATTGCCTGTGCATTTATAATTGTTATTTGTGTTGATTTGTGTATAATTACAATGATCATTAGACTATATAAAGTCAAAAAGGAGGATTTTAGATCAAATTATTTCCTCCAAATAAGTACCAATTGCCTATTCCAGAAACTTTCTTCATAACAGTATCTGTGTTTAGTGCATAGACAGAAAGCAAAAACTGACAACAGCTCAGTACACTGTGTTTCAAAGAGTTCTTACCCGCATCATGCTACAGCATACTACGTTCGTTATATGGACAGTGACATAGTTTTCCCTGGGGAAACTGGTGAAGGCTCTGTCACTTAAGAATAGAGTGAATAAAGCACAAGAAAGTTACTCTGAGAGATAAAGAAATCTAATGATGGCTCGATTATCACCACACTTCACTTGTGGACACAAAAATCCCAGTCACTGATAATCTCCCTTTGTGGAGGGAAGCTAAATATAAGTTTTCAGTTGGCTTGGCTCCTAAGTAAGCATCATCTCCCTGTTCCACATCACCTTGTGGCATATAGATCAGGTTCATTCCTTTGGTACTCCTACTCAAGGTCTGGGATCTGATACAGGTTTCCTGAGCTACTTTTCTTAGGAGCAGCCATGAAAACCCACATGATTGCATTTCACTGAAAGAAATGACTGGCCAATTACAGAGGTGAGACTCATGAGGACATTAAGAACTTGCTGCTAGAATTTATATCACAGTACAGAACCTTCCTATGATACCACATAATTCTCCAAATTTCAATGATTCCACTGGCTATGTCTATGCTGTCAAGTAACTTAGCTTGTGAGTTGTCTCCTGGTTGTCCACATCACATAACTGTTAGTTCATTCCATGTCTCTGTGTTAAGGAAAAACTTCTCTGTCCCTCCAAAACAAACCTGAAGTTCTGTGGATAATTCATTCCAAGGACTGCTTCCAAAAGGCAACACAAACCAGACGGCCAAAGGCTTGGATTTCTCTGCCCTACAAAGTCCCTCAACAGCAGGCTTTTTATTTTCAAAACACTTTCCCATGCCTGGATATCATATCCCAGAGCCTGTAATGTGCTGCTTCAGTTTCGTGTTATAAAAACACCACCTGGTGGGTTGCAGCACAGCCCTCGTGTTTTTTTCAGGCACTTTGAACTCAAAACAAGCAAACAAACTGATAACTAGGTCTTTGAGCCAAGGAGACCGCCGTGTGTGGCTTAAAAGAGATTCAGGGAATTGTACTGTGTAGTGGCGTTACGTTTAGCAGTTTCTTCTAGGTATAGGTATCTCTGAGCACGGTAGACATAAGCCCCTCAACACCATTTTGCCTGAAAGATCTCCTTCTGGGATGTGTATTTAGCCATGTAAATGTAGCTGCATGCCTCTTTCTGTACTTCAGCAGGAAACACTTTCATGAAGTACTGGCTTCTCAGAGATGTTTGTAGACATCAGACATTCATTATTTTCATGGCAATATGGCAGCCCTTCGTCTTGCACTTCAATACCAGAGGCTGAAACCAAAAATGTTTAAAGGCAGGGGTTTAGCTATAAGTGAAAATATAAGACTACAGGTGAAACAAATATGAACTCAGTCAATACTCCACATTTTTTTTTTCCCCAGTTTTCCTACCTAGAACTTCTAAAATGTAATACTTTTGCCAGAGCTACATGATTTGGTATTTAG
This sequence comes from Burhinus oedicnemus, assembly GCA_008921705.1. NCBI lineage: Eukaryota > Metazoa > Chordata > Aves > Charadriiformes > Burhinidae > Burhinus > Burhinus oedicnemus. Next base: position 2,005,547 of record VFFE01007519.1, on the reverse strand, counting down.
TTTTGGTTTTCCACCATAGATATACAGCATAATGACAGGGAGGGAGTAAGTCGGAAAATATTCACTGGTTACTCAGTGGTGAACCTGTTATGTGACTAAGAATAGGATTCATCTGTCCAAATTCAGACTAAATATCTACATCTGAGTACTCCATCTCCTTCTTCTGCATTTACTTATTTCTCTACATTCACTATAATGGGAGCCGCAGTAATTAACTTTGATGTAGGCCAGGTTTCAGTTGTCTAAACAGAAGTGCCAAAAGCCACTGGAGATGCTTTAGGAAGTCCAAGACATCCTTAAAGGGTTTTGTAGTAATCAGACTTCTTTTGGATGAGTAGCTGTATGCCAACTGCGATACCTCCCTCTCCTGCATCTAAAATGTTTGTAGACGGCTATGTTTAACCAAGTGAACCCTAGCTGTAGATGTAGACTATACAGATATGGAAAACTAAGTGAAATTAATCACGCCTTACATATCATCTGTTACTATCTTCTTAAGCTCACCGCTTCAGCATCAGCATAATGCTACTTTATGCTGCATTAGGGATGGTGCTCGCACTTAAGCTTATCATTTCTGACACAAACTGACCCATATAATCACTACAGCAAAGCAGATGAAATTCTGGTCTGCCAAAATATGAGCTCATCTGTGATTTTAAAAAAGCTGTACTGAATTGTTTTTAATGGGTGTATTTTAAGGACTCTGGCCTTCGTAGTTAAAAATGATCTCATACAACTTAGGAGGTGTTAGCACATTTTCAGTTTGTTGGTTTTTTACTTTGACTTTTCATTGCTTTTGGTTTGGTTTCCTCCTGCATAAGGCAAAGTGGCTGTAGAAAAAGTAGCAAGAATTTATAAGAATTATGAGAATCATTCACTCTACTTTACAAGGATAATAAATATGTATCCCTATGCTCCAAGGCACACATTAATCACCGAATGCCAGAAGTTAGGGGTCCCAATGGACTGATTATTTAATTTTTTCACTATATCGTATTGTTTCTCCCCCCTCAAAAGCATCAGGCAATGGTCACAGGCAGACTCAAATAGTGAAAAAGAGACATTACTGTTTTGGCAAAATCTATTCATTTTGATTTTGAACCTTATTTTCTCTTTCATCTTACCTTTACTGACAAGCTATTGGAATTGACATCAGATACAATAATTTATTGCACTCAAATTAAGATTTTAAACCTCACAGAAAGACACAAGGGGATAGGAATCAAACCTATTTTACAATACGCAATTTTAGTATCAGTGAAGCCTGTTTTCTGTGCTAATTCATTAATTTCATTGATCAGGCAGCAGCTAGATGTATGTTTATGTAACAATAGATTCCATAATGCAAAAGCTTTCATTCATTCTAAATGAATAATGTTGACTCTTCTGTTCTTTCCTCATGAGCCTTGTAGCAAATGGGGCTTCACTGAAAGACAGCAAGTTTGAAGTATTAAGAAGTTCAGCTGAGTAAATTGATTTGTAATTCAGATATGGCAAACTAACGTGCAATGCAAGATAATTTGTTTTTCTTTAAAACTAAAGCATGAAATTCCCCAAAACTTCATTGGAAAAATGCTTGAAAATTTTAACATTTCTTTAGCCTCTGTGGATCAGCTGTTAATTTCTCCTGCATTAAATGAAAATTAAACAAAATAAAGCAGAGATATGTTTTTCACTAGGTTGATTCCTGACTTAATTCTCAGCAGAGATATCTCTTATCTTCAAAAGCAATGTAGTCAAAGCATGGTAAAGCAATGTAGGTTCTTTCCCTCTGTACTACTTGCTAGTGCAATCCATTGGGGTTTTTTTTGTTTGCTTGTTTGTTCATGACTAGTGCTGAGTTGTGAAACATGTAATACTTATAGAATCACAGCATCACAAAATTGTTGAGGTTGAAAGGGACTCTGAGATCATCCATTCCAATCCCCCTGCTCTTTTCCATTTCACTTACTGTGCAATGGAGAGGGCAAAAGTTGCACTACATCATAAAAACACACAGATTTCCTGAAGATGGTGAATACGTGCACTGCTATATGTGTGCTATAAGAAAGACATATGTTCAAGCATAATATAGCATATGTTTTCCTTTTAGGGACATCTCTTAACTTTTCCAAGTATAGATGGAGTCATAAAAACATGAAAATGGCCTCAAGAAATTAGTCTTTTGCCAGGTATCCTTCATAATATAGTTCTTCTCAGACATCTTTTTCTCCCCACATTGAGAATTCATGGCCAATGTCACATGAACTTCGTACAGAAGAGTCTTCAAATAGTAGTAGAGGTAGTTCATTGTTTCTACTTTTCTCTCTAAGTGCTGGAAACTCATGAGTATTTTGTGATATTTTTAAGATTAATGGCTTGAAGACACTAGCTGGGGAATGATCTGACATTCACTGAATATTTTTTTCTCACATGTAGCTACTGTTCAGTAAAGGAATCTTTGTATTATTTAAAGTAGGAAATGCAAGTTTTCACAGCAACCACTACATACAAACTGAAGCATTTCTGAGGTATTTCAACACAGCTCTGTGATCTAGTTAGCATAACTCTGTTTTGAAACATTTTCATGATATTATGTAGTTAGGAATAAAACGTGGCAAAAAATCAATAAAAGACAGGGAGGAGACATCCATTAGAAGCTTTAAAAGTTCCAAATGGTAAACGATTGGCCAATCAAAAAAAAACCTGTTTGGTCACTAATATGTCATTTTAATTTATGGAATGACAATGCAAAGTAAATACTTTTTTTTTTCTCCTCTTCTTTTTTGTTAAAATCAAATAATGCATTTTTTTTAAGGTTTAACTGCATAAAGTTATTATTGAGACCTTATTATTGTGAATTGCAGCGATCAAACTAATATTATGTCTTTTTCCGTATTACAAAAATATGTTAATACTAGTCAGTGTTGGTGTTTACTTGATACAGTAAGGAGATTGTCCTAGCTCTTGCTAGCTGCAAATTCCTGAATCCGTTGCTCTAATATCACTGTCCCTTCATTCCTCTTATTCATTATGGTCTTCTTCTTTTTGCCTTTGCCTACAAATTCTTCAGTTTATCAGTTACATTCAAATTTATCCTCTACATTCCCAAAATATTATTGCTCCCTACTGACATCTATAAATTCATAACCAAGATGCCTGCATGTCATCCTTTTCCAGGTACCTCATTATTATAAATTACATTTCCAACTTCATATTTAAACATTCACTTACAGTGCATCAGGCTTTTGGTCTATTCATCTGACCTTTATTTATTTCTTTAACCTCTCATAAAGCTTCTTCATGATCTTTCTTTTGAATTTTGGGACAGAACTTCAACTAGTTATCAGTGCTTTTCTTCACAGCTCATGTGCTATCAGATCCCAAAATTTAGCTTACATATAATGATTGAAAGAATTATTTTGCTTCTAAGAAGAATTTTGCATACAACTTCACAGGAGTGTTGCCTTGTAAAAACCACTTTCTGCATTTTTTTCTTATCTGAAACACTGTCCTATCCTTACTCAAATTGTTCCTCATATTTGAGGCTTATAGAAAATGCTTGTGCCATAAAAGCTGTTTTTTGAATCTTGCAGAACATCATAAGAACAATGCACAGAAAGAAATCCAGTTCTTCCTCCTCTCTAAATCTTTGACAGGGTTTATATCCAATGGGATTCCCACAGCAGCTCATTTGGCAGCTTCATTTTCCCTTGAAGAGCCACGGTAGTTCTGATATATGTTACTCAGCAGATAGAAGATATAACAGCAAGGTGTTTGATGTTATACTACAGTTACACAAACACTTTCTGGTTTGGTTTCAAACTAGGCCATTATTAGAGGATATTCCATTTAAAACGTTTAAAATGCTTAAAGTCCCAGCATGGCCCTTGGTAGGCAAGCATCTACTGCTCAAAAGTCATAACCCATTTTTGTAATATTTTGACAGTCTCAGTAGAAGAACCCCATGCCAAATGAAAATCTTCCATGACTTTAAGCTTGACTTTTCAAATCAAGGTTAAAGGCTGCTGCTGAATATTGGAAGGAAATTGTATTGTTGCTGTAGCTATTCTGGAGAACAGAACAGGTCAGCTCTCAAGGCTGCCAGTAGCATTACCTCTCACAAGCTTTAAATATCTTTAGAAGATGTTAAAGACGGTTATAAATACTCTGCAGCTGTTACAATATAATGAGATACTGTGATATTTAGCACAATGTTTGGTGGAATTCTTTTACTGGTTAATTTCTTCTAAACCAGAGCAGGGCAATACTTTAAATTGCAGCTACTGAGTTTCACAGGTGATGCTGGGGACACGTATGTGATACTTGGCAGCATTACTTTATACAGGTTCATGCAAACATTACATTTGGATTTTAATTCCAAAAAGATTTATCTTCTGCTCTGCTGCAGTTTTAGCTTTTCTTCAGAACAAAACTCTGAATCTCAGCTGAAACATCTGAATTTTACCATTTTCCAGTCAAAATATTAGCTCTAGTGTGATTTTGATATTAAACTAGACATTTATATTTGGGAAACTTAAATGTCTCTTCTATAACATAGTTTCAGTTTCTAGTATGTGAAGAAACTAAAATCAAACAAGTTTGCTTTTGGTTTTAGTCTCTTCTGCTATAAGTGTTTGGATAGCTCTCATTGCAAGTTTGCTGTGAACTATGAAGGTTAATTTCATTTAGAGGAAAGGATCACTTCCGTTACTGATTATGATATATGAAAGGTGACATATATGTTTAAATCCTGATGCATAATGGGCAACAGACCCTACTTATTTAAAGAGAAAGTATAGCCTAAGTGTAGGAATTAAATATATAGTTATACCTATTAAAACTAGCTAAAAAAACCCCAAAACAGACATAGCATTCGGTAGCGAAAAAAAACCCACAACACAATTCTGTTAAAATAGACTAGTTTTTAGGAGTGGTCTTCTGTTCAGTGATTTTTTCACAGGAGCATGTCTAAGTATATTTTTCGAACTTCTCATTTCAATAAAGTCAAAGTTGTGGCATAGACCTGTGGGGTTGACTGAATAGGGGAAAGGCTCGCTGCATGACCACACTGCAATCCTAACAGTATATACATGTATCATTTGCATCAGAGATTATATTCAATACTTTATAGCATTTTGATTGATCAAAGGAAAATATATTGGTAGGTTTGAACAATTTTTTAAAACACTCTTTTCATGGGAACTTCCAAAGTCTGCAGTATTCATTTGAGACTGGAAAGAAAAGAAAAACTGAGATAGCATTTTCCATGAAATTAAATCTATTATCTTCCTGTGTTCCATAATATTGTTAAGGAAATTTTCACTAGAAATTAAACCTGACTCTCCAGTCAGTAATTAATTTCTAGTCACATTGCCTTCAGATTCACATCACATACTCTAACTGAAGCCAGTTATTTCTTTAACTGCAAGACCTAGGAATATTTTTCATTTTATTATATTTATCTTTTATAATAAGTGATAACCTGGATGTTTAAGATCAGGCCATGTCTTTCACCACTGTGATAGTGTATCTGTAAATACACTGGGAAAAATCTGCTTCATTATGACTATAGCACTTGGTGAACTGGTCTGTTGTAGAGGTGAGAGTTTAATTTTTCACTGTCTGTTGAAATTAGTCAGTTTAAATACAGAAAATCCTCACTAATGCTCTGGAGAAATGACCCAAATAATTTTTATTGTTGTTGTTCTACTTCCAAAACTTCCCTGAAAAAACCACCTTGACATACCCTCTTTGATGATCCACCGAACATCCATTCAGTGAAGTGTTGAGTGCCTGACCTTTTTCTAGACAGGTTACTGAATACGCATGATAAAAAGAAGTTGTATTACCTCCTTCTCAGCATCTATTGTCACTCTTCCTCCTTGTATGTCCACTTGCATTGTAGTCATAGAGCTAATTTTCACAAATTCCGGGCAAGAGCACTGGATCAATAAATCCACACAAAATAGCAGTATATTCTGCTGTCTAAGTACAGCAGCAAAGAAGACAAATTCATTCTAGCAGGTTTTTCAGACAACATGATTGACTTTAGCAGACTCTTCCCTTAATGCATTTTTTCAAAGCTACAGGAAGGAGATTTGACTGCATATAGCAAGTTCACAAAGAGCAGCTTTCAAGCTGCTTTTAGAGAAAAGAATATTTTTACACAAGCACCAAAAAATGTGTTCCTTTTAAAAATGCGGATTATCTGTAACTTCTGCTAAACCAGCTTAACAAAGACAATAACACTATGACTAAAATAGTCCCTTTTTATAATAATAATAATAATTATAATAATTATT
>VFFE01007519.1:1979033-1999243 GCA_008921705.1 Burhinus oedicnemus | reverse complement strand
ATATAGAATATAGAATATAGAATATAAAAAATAAAAATAAAAATAAAATTATTATTATTATTACTACAACAATAATAAAGTATCACTACTTTATTCATCTTTCATAGTGATACAGAGGGGAAAGAAGTACATAAACGATGAATAATAATGCAGAAACTCAGACTGTAAAATCAATATGTCAGCTTACTAGAGCTGAGCTTCTTTTTAATGCTGCAGTTCCAGCAGTAGAGCTTACCTTCTGAATTATATATGTATTGACCTAATTACATAAATATTGACTTTGCTTTATATGAAGCCTTTTTCAGTCTCAGTGTAATTACAATGTCAATATTTGTTGCATGTAATAACACTGAATTTAGACTTGTTAATTTTGATTGATAGTGGCATGCTACAAGTTATTATATGGGCAAAGATAGTCTACAAGTATTCATAGCAAATACAAGCAGCTGACAATGCCACCAAATCTGAATGTGTCTCCAAGACCTGTGTCCAATTGTTTAACCAGGCAGAGGAAATACAATGGATGATTACATCCGTGTTCCATACAAAGCATAGTTTTGAGATGGAGAAATATTTACCCTGGTCCAAAAAAGCACAAATATTCAGCCAAGAGCTCAGTAAAAGAGTTCCTGTTTAAAGTCAGTTTTACAATTTTACCTTACAATGTTGTAAAGTCTGTTTAAATTGTGCCAAAATGGAAGTTTTATACAGCAACAGGTATACTTTTTTGCATACCTTCCATCAGATATACATTATTTTGGAATAGTATTGGGGCCCAGACACAAGCAATTTCACATTAAATTATTTCCCTTTTCCTTCAAATCCAAGAAAGATGTGAGCAGTGGAACTTTAGGTACTACTGGGACTTTCCAAACTGTTCACTTCAGTCTGCAAATGTTTGTTGAGATATATTTTTACAAGCACAACTTTGTTCAGAGCTGGCAGACCTCTGAACTACTTTCAACGATGAATAGCCATATAGTATAGTGTATGTTTCTAGATGCAATTATAAAGGATTTTGAATTTGGCAGTAACATGAGAATTACAAACCAAACTGTGACAGTCTGTGTGTTGAGGATATTTAAATTTGTTCTAGCTATAACGTTGCCAGTAGTGACAAGGCATGCATCATACTATGTTTTCTTATTTGTCTCAGCAGGGATGCCAGACAAGACGAACCTCAGTGACGTAAAGCAAATCCATCAAACCAATGATGGCAACACTTTAGACGCAACTGGAGCAGGATGTACAACAGTGGCTGATTATATGACATTCATGCTGATTAGTTTGGTAACACTATTTCTCAGTCTTTGGTAACTGTTTAGCTCTGGCTTGATATATGTGTCTCATTGTCATCTGTTTATCCCCGCTCACAAGCCTGGAATAAGGGATCTGGTGGATATAGCTATATTTATGATGGCTTGCGTAATATTAGCCTCTCTGATCTTAGGCCTGAATATTAACAAAGTTGTTTGCGTAATATTTTTCCTGTGGCATTTTTTTTAACACCTGTAAAGTCATGCAAAATCATGTTTCCTTTTATCTTATGTTATGTTTAAAATAAGTTGACTAGATATCACAAAATCACCAAGTCCTGGAAGGGGCCCCTGGAGATAACCTAGACCAATCCTGTGCAGAGCAGAGTCAACCAGAGCAAGCTGCCCAAGGCCAAGTCCAGTCAGTTTTTGAATGTCTCCAACAATGGGGACTCTACAGCCTCTTTGGGCAACACGTTCCGGTGCTTGAATATGCATAACAAAATTTTTTTTCTTACATTTAAATGTTATCTATCGTATTTCAGTTTGTGCCCATTGCCTATTGTCCTGTCACTGGGCACCACTGAGAGAGTTTGGCTCCATCGTCTTTACTCTCCTTATCAGGTATTTATACACATTAATAAGATCCCCCCTGCATCTTCTCCAGACTGAACACCCTCAGCTCTCTCAGCCTCTCCTATGTATGTATCCCTTAAAAATCTTCATGACCCTTTGCAGGACTCTACCCAGCATGTCCCCGTCTCTGTTGTCCTTGGGAGCCCAGAACTGGAAACAGCACTGTAGATATGGTCTCACCAGTACTGAGCGGAGAGGGAGGATCACCTCCTTTGACCTGCTGGCAATGTTTTTCCTAATTCAGCCCAAGAAGCTGTTTGTTGTCTTTGCTGCCAAGGCACATTGTTGGCTTATGTTCAACTTGGTGTCCATCAGGACCTCCCAGGTCCTTCTCTGCAAAACTGCTTTCCAGCTAGTTGGCACCTGCATGCACTGGTGCGTAGGGTTGTTCCTCCCCAGATGCAGGACTTGGCATTTCCCTTTCTTGAACTTCATGAGGTTCCTATCAATGCATTTCTTCAGCCTGTCAGGGTATCTCGGAATGGCAGATCTAGTGGATCAGCCACACCTCCCATTTTTGTATCCTCTGTGAGAACTTGCTGAGAGTGCACTCTGTTGCATTGTCCAGGTCATTAATGAAGAAGCCAAAACAGTACCAACCCCTGCGGTAAAACAAGAGTAACTGGACTCCATGTGGACTTTGTGCTGCTGTTCAAAACCCTACATGCAACTGATAGCAACTGATGAAACTGTTGCTCAGCATTTTATGAGTTTTGTATTTAAAGTCTTACCTTCTGGGTTGTGATTCCTGTAAAACAGAGTGTTGAATTTGCCCTGCTGTCTTTCTCCAAAAAGGGAAAAAAATATTCCACAGTGTAAACTCAGCTAATTTTAGTAGGAATTGCTTTTGATCGTTCAGAAAAACTACATATTAAATACTGCGTATGTATATGCAGATATACATATAACTGTATTTTGTCTAGAGATAACAGCAAGGTTAGCATTCAATGTTGGATTAAGATATCTCAATCTGTATGTCTACATACATATATTTACATATGTGCTATATATCTATTGCATATGTGTTATATATCTAAGCTGTCACTGCAGCCAGTGGAAATACACGGTAACATTCAGTTACTAAAATACCAGCAACGAGTGCCAGTTGAGATGCTGTAAGATAACCCACTTGGTGTTCAGCTACTGCTCTGAAGGGGCTCAGGTCTTTCTGTGGGCAAGTGACCTGAGCTCTTTGTCAATACAGTTAATGAAGCCCAGTGAGTTTTTCAGCTCATATGAAGACAGACACCTAAGAAAGCAACTCAGTTGCCCAAAAGTAAGTGTCTGGTGCCACCTAAGATTTCTTGGATTATCCAAAACGTCCTCATGGGACTGGCATATATGACGCAGGCCTTATGGGAAATTCCAGAGGTTTCATTAAATAAGAGCCATCCGGAGTGGCAGCTGGTAGCTAAGTGGGATATTCTTGTGTATCTCAAATAGATCTAGACATGCATATGTGGGCCTGTGAATCATATACCAGGTCTCCATCAGTAATATTGGGAGCTTAGATATCTAGTTAAAGTGGTGACACATGAATGCAAATCTGAATCACAACATGAGTCCCAACTCAAGTTCTTATGCTTTATATGATGATGCAAGCTAAAGTGTTCCACAGTACTAATGGTACATTATGTATTACTGTTATAAGATTTTATTATCCTGCCATGACTAATTTCCATGTCATTTTAACCAGAAAGTATTTAGGAATATTTGTATTTATTTCTCCTTTACAGTCCTTTACAAGAGAAAAAAAAGGTACAGTATTTTATACACTCATACTGTGCCTAGAACTCTTCTAGACTGTAAAAAAAAAAAATAATTTTTTATGAGACTAACATAAAGAAACATACGTAGATATTTGTATTCCCAAATCCATGCTTTAGTCATTAGTGCACATAGTATAACATAGAGGTAAACAGATATAAAATTATAAAAGCAAGTGAACATTCCTAAGAGCAGTTCCATGCCCAGATAAACATCATTAGTAGGTATGTGTGCAAGCGTGCACATTTTACTTGACCTCTTTTTTCTTTTGCAGGTTTTGTAAACCAGTCCTTCAAATTCACTTGTCTTGTTGTCTCAGCATACACTGAAATTACAGCATCAGTAATTCAGGGAAAGAAAACTTGATTTAGTTATTTTCTATTTTCATACTAGCTCAGACCAGTAACTAATCAAGTCCAGCAATGTTTTTTTGAAAAATGCTCAGTACCAGTCACTTCAAGAAAAATAGAATACAGCTTTGAATAGGAGATTCAGAAATGGAGAAAAAAAATCTATGGATACCCATTATTTAGAATTTGATTTATATCCTAAAGCACTTTGTTTTCATTCCTCACTTAGTGATGGCACCAGGTAGTCAAGGAGATAACAGTTTATTCTATAGCAGCTTGGAAACACAAGCCCAATTTTCAAGTATTGATAGTAATTAGGTCCTAAGACCTCTTCAGATATATTTTAATTAGTCTGTGTTACTCTTCATTTTTTTCATGGCCTGTTCCCCTTATTTTCTACACTGTACCTATGCAAAGTAATTTCTAAGATTCCTTCTGGAGTGGAAAATTAGGTCTTTTTCTCCCAGACACATATGAACAATCTAGTTTTTGGGGCTACTCCCACAGACAATGTGATCACAATAGTGGCAGGTCTGGAGTTCCCTCATTCACTCCTCTACCACAAGACCTCATTCACCCTCCTGTCCCATCCATCTCTAGGCACCACCATATACTCCGCATCATTGCCACGACTCTCATGCCTGCCAGGCTGCGTCATGGTTCCTTCATCATATCTAACATATATAAAGAAATATTCTTTTTTCTTAAAGAATTATAAAAAAATAATTAAAATGTCTCAGAGCAAGGAGAGGACACATGCCTCGTAGGAAGCCAAGGCCATTTTGCAATTTGTCTCAAGGTTACTTTGCAAGGAAGGTACCTTTGCAAGAAACTGTGGGAACATGACAGGGCGTTGAAGTGTAGCTCCAAGTCTGGCAACTGGAAAAAAGACCCCTTAAATGTTGCCTGTGTTAAAGCCAGCAATGAAATGAGGAATAGCACTGAGCATAAAAATGCAGAGTAAGTTAGAGAAGACAGGAGGAGAAAAAGAAAAAAGGCTCTAACCTGGAGATCGTGACAATACAGTGGAAAAATGTCTGTATCCACATAAAACAGTGGACGGTATGCAGTATGTATGTGAGCCACTGCCTTGGGATGCAGAGGCTTTTCCCAACAGCAGGTCATACAGCCAGCACAGGGCTGACACTGAGCTCCCCACATGACCTGAGAAATGGCACCAGGGTCAAGGTTGCTCTGAGTACTTTCATTTGTTTTTACTCAGATGTTTTTAACAGTCTAAAACTTCACCGCATCTCACAAAACCTTTGTTGAATGAGATCTTTATTTTGGTTGGTTTTTTTTTTTAAATAAATTTTTTATGTATTATAGCTGATATGGTTTAAAGTAGGAATGTTTTACGCGACATGTACCACTCATTCAGATGCTGTTTATACTAAAATTGTAATGGATATCACTATTAAAGTTGTGTAACTGGTCTCAGTACAATTTAAAAAAGCAGAAAATATAAGGTGAGAAAGATTTTTAGGGAATAATTTATTAGAGGACAGTGTAGTTACTTATAAAACAATATTTTAGAAAAACAATAATTCTAAAAATACAACATTTCAAAAATTCATTATATTTTTATTTGGTAAGATCAAGCTATTATTCTTGAATGTTCATTTTTTATTGTCTTTAGACATATCTGTCTGTTTAAATGGACCTTGTATCTCATAGGAAAAAAAGTACTGAAGTACTTTTTCTCATAACTAATGTTGCAGCACTTTAGATAAATATTTTAAGTTGACAACTTTCCTGAATGTAGCTTGTGAAAGAGAACAAAAAGCATGTCTTTCCTTCAGAAGCAAGTATCATTGTTCCTTTCATGAGTAATAAAAGATGAAACATAACTACAGCCATATAACAGGTTATCTTTGTTTTTCTTTCTTTCTATAGATAGGTGGATACACATATTCATCGTTTATTTCTCTATACCTCTTCCTTTATATGATTACTAAAATAATCATACAATCATAGAATCATAGACTCACCTAGGTTGGAAGCGACTTTTAAGATCGAGTCCAACCATCAACCTAACACTACCAAAACCACCACTAAACCATGTCCCTCAGCACCACGTCTACCCCTCTTTCAAATAACTCCAGGGATTGTGATTTCATCACTTCCCTGGGCAGCCTGTTCCAATGCTTGACAACGCTTTCGGTGAAGAAATTTCAGGTAGTTCTAGAGAGGAATAAGATCTCCCCTCAGCCTCCTTTTCTCTTGTTCAGATTACAGCAGGGTTTAGATGAACCTATCAAAAGTTTCAGATTAACCTTAATATTTCCATGGCATTTTCTCAGGACTTTGAATTAATATAAGGGGTTGAAGCTGTCTCTGCTTTGGTGGTTTTTTTAAATTCATTTCTACTCTGAAATATTTGTGTAAACATGAATCTTATTCAGCAAATGATGCCTTTTTCTATGTGCTCTGACTTACAACTGATTATAATAGGAATAAAAAAAAAGTTATGTCTAACTACATTAGACTAAAAAGCTAATGTAGCTCTAGTAAAATGCAGATTCTACTTTTGCAAATCTCAGCAAGTTATTAATAAAGTTCTAACTCCTAATTCTTTCTTCCTGGTGATGCATGAACAAAAATCTGGCTTGACAGATTTTGCCTGACATAATTTGCATGTATGGCAGTTGAAAACTTTATCTTTTACTTTGTTTTGGAACTTGTAAATGTGAAACGCTAGAGATAATATACCTGGTACCCCATGAAGCTCTTTTACCAGCTCACACTGAAGAGGAATAACATGCTGAGCTTCTGTGGACGGGAGGACTCGGTCGATGCATCTCATCACCCCTTACGGCACAGAGGGCTGTGCTAAGATCACCTGCTGTGCGTGCCTAATTTAGGTGTCACAACTATGTCTCTCCAGGTTTCTCAGGCTATCTAAATCGTTAGTCTCTTGAATTTAAGTCACATGGAGGTTTTTCTCAGTGGCAGTTTCTGATTTTCCTGCTTCTCTCAATGTCACTGTCTCTCTCATTTGTGCTGGTACAAGAGTTTACAGGACCATGCAGTGAAACTGATGAGGGTATTTCTAACCCAAAGGATCTCCTTCTTATCTAAAGAATCGCAGACAATGGCACTGGTACAATGGACAGACTGGCCATAGTGCTCATGGCAGTTTAGTCACACATTTATAGCGAGTGGACACAATGTTTGATACAACAAAACATTTTAATAGCATAAACACATCATACAAAAAATTGTTTTCACAGTTACACCTTGTGCAAAGATCCATATTTCAGTATCTAAAGCAGGATTTAGCCATTAAAAAAATCATGACAAACTCTGATTTTTTTCCGTACACGTGCCACACATGAAAGACTATAACAGATCTCTTTTGCCATTGGGCAAAAACATGTTGTCTAATACATACATCAGTATACCTTACCCTGAGCCATTTCCATTTCCTTTCCCCTATAGCTCTGTTTGTAAGGGATTGGTATTGTATAGTAGAAGAATGGGCTTTCCTGTTTACTCGTAGTTTATTTATATGTATAGCTAACACCTTTGCGCTGGCTGTTAAAAATACTTTTCACGTCTGTTTGCATTCCTGTTTTTTGGCAGACAGAGGTGTTCATGAAATCCTTGTCTTTCACCTTTTTATTTTTAAAAAGATCAGAGGTTTATCAAGTAAAACAAAATATGGCATACCAGACCTTTGAAAGGTAAAAAGCAACATGATCCTGAAGAATAAATGTTGCTTATCATGTGTATCTTTAGCAAGATATAAAAAATGCTGTATTTGTAATTTCAGAGCATCGATAGGGCTGGTAATTAGTGCATGGGCCAGGTTCTTCTTTTAAACATTTGTGATGCTACGGAATTCAATGGATATAACTGCAAGCGAAGCTTGGCTTTACATTGTCTACATGCAAAACTGAACTGGTACATTTAATACAGTAAGATAGTTTTTAGAAAGGCATCACAGCAATACAGGTAATAGTAATTTGTATTTCTCTGCTCTATACTGATTATATGTATACCATGACAAATAAAAATTTAATTTAACAAATAAAAATTTATATTGTGAACTCTTACCTATATGAATGTAAGGAAAAAATCATGTATTTTCCTATGAAATATGTAACGATGTTAAAATTTTCAGCATTTTAGTAATCTAAACAGCAAGGGTAACAGGAAATTACTTGTGCTCAAATATGTAAGTAGACTTGCACACTAATACATGGTTAAATAAGTATTTTGAAATACTGTCTTAATTTCTTTAATTACAATCTTTTGCCTTGAAAATCCTGTTTCTCTATAACACTTTAGAAAACCACTAAGACGGAGGACAGCTGTTGACAATGGAATCTCTATGGGAAATGTTGAGGCATACTCTTGACAGGCAAAAAGACTTCTAAACTATATCACATCAATTATGGTGTTCTATCAATAAAAAACACAACAGATCAGCTTTATGGAAGACTTTAAGTATCCATGCAACTTCAAATACCAGGAAACACTGCAAAGCCACTGATTAAAATAAACAACATAAAGCAAAATTGCTTTAGACGGATCTGTTTCTTTAGGCAGGGGGAAAAGTAGGTTAAACTCATGCATCTAGAACTTAAACTCTCACTGACTGACCCTTTTCTGCACTCTGGACTGATCTGGTTGCTGAAACACAGGTGCCTAGTTTTACACGTCAAGTTTTGTTTATGGGCAAAGAGGAAATGCACCATACATATAAAGCCAAGAATTTACTGTTACTATAAATAAAATCTTAACAATCTCATTCAAGAATCATTATTAGTCTAGATCTAATTATTACAGAAAATAAAAGACAGCATAGTTGCCTGGTTAGAGTATTTCTACACAGAAAAAGTCTCAATAAGCGTCATAATACAAATAAATCGTAATACATAAACTGCTTAGAATCATAGAATTGTTTAGGCGGAAAAGTTCTTTAAGATCATCAAGACCAACCATTAACCTAGCACTGCCAAGTCCACCACTAAACCATATCCCTAACTGACACATCTACACGTCTTTTAAATACCTCCAGGGATAGTGACCACTTCCCTGGGCAGCCTGTTCCAACGCTTGATAACCCTTTCAGTGAAGATATTTTTCCTAATATCCAATCTAAGCCTCCCCTGGTGCAACTTGAGGCCATTTCCTCTTGTCCTATCACTTGTTACTTGGAGAAGAGACCAACACCTTCTTCTCTACAACCTCCTTTCAGGTAGTTGTAGAGAGCAATAAGGTCTCCTCTCAGCCTCCTTTTCTCCAGACTAAACAACCCCAGTTCCCTCAGCCGCTCCTCAGAAGACTTGTGCTCCAGACCCCTCACCAGCTTTGTTGCCCTTCTCTGGACACACCCCAGCACCTCAATGTCTTTCTTGTAGTGAGAGGCCCAAAACTGAACACAGTATTCAAGGTGGGGCCTCACCAGTGCCACGTTCAGGGGGACGATCACTTCCCTAGTCCTGCTGGCCACACTATTTCTGATACAAGCCAGGAGGCTCTTGGCCTTCTTGGCCACCTGGGCACACTGCTGGCTCATATTCAGCCAGCAGTTTCTATCTCTTTTTCTTCATGCTCAGCCTTTCACTGTTTTCTTGTCTTAAAACTGGTAGTTTCAGACTACAGAAGAGGGACTATATTGGTTCGTCACCATCTGGGATCCTTCACAGAGAGGAATACGATGTTGACAGTTTATTCTTTCTCACCCCAGGATTTGCTTTATGTCATTTTTATATGTCTGCTAACACACTTTTATACCTTTGCTCTTCCTTCATTCATCTGTTGCTCCAAATTACTATATACAGTGCCATTTACATATGTTAGATACTATCTCTTCGTTCTCTTTGTTACCCTTAAAACCAGTTTTGTCCAGCTCCAGGTCTGCATTTCTTTAACTTACCACAGGTCACTTGTTTAGAGTCTTGTGGTCCCCAATACCAGCCATGGGGCCCCTAGTACCAACCCTGTGTCCTGTCCTTTACCATCCCATGCCTGTGTTCCTCTACATCACACCCTGTCTGCACTTCTCAAGGTCTCTGCTGTTGCACTAAGCCTGTATTTCTCCACATTACATTGTTGTCCTAATGTCATAAATTTCTCATTCTACATACAATAACTGCTTGTTATGGTGTTTGTCTATGGTTGTCTCATGCAAAGGTAAACGATAGTAAAGCAAATTTGCTGTAGCCACTTGGTCAATTAGAAAAAAACCCCATGCTGTCACAGCTAAATAAAGCAAAACAAAGCTGCAGGCAGGTCAAGAAAAGTTCAAATAGGGCAAGTCTAACGAGCCTCAGTCCAGAGGACTTGAAAACTCAGTACAAAGCTGATGGCCAGTTACTAGCCATGGTAATGCCATGTTACAAGGCTATGCAGTTACACCAGGACAGTCTGAGACACCTGCCCCTTTCTGGCTCTGCAGGGAGGCAGTGGACTTCTCAGCCATGTCCTGTGTAGTTTCTGCCAGCTCCCAACAGATGCTTTAGGTCATCTCAAAAGGGACAAACAGCCTCTGTGTGGCCAGTTGAACTGAGCCCTCAGGATCAATGGAGCACCTTGAAAGAGTGAATCCTCTCACCTTAGAAAGGTATCTAGGGTCACATAGGTCTCTTTTGGCAATGAAGAGATTAGTTCAAGGATATCTAATATTTAATATGTGAAGTTACAGGAGATAAATCTCACTTTTAGCATGGGATTCAATCCAGCTAATTCCTTACAGCTTCTCCTTCTAGAAGAAAAACACCTTCTAAAGCGTTACCTGTCTTCATTAGCTGCACAGGGAATTTGGGTACTTATCCTAGCAGGACGGGTCTTCTATACCACCTGATACTCAGGCGCACACTGGATCTACTGTCTAGTCTTCTACAGTAGCACACAACAGGCATGATGTGAAGGGCCTCTACTAAAACTATGTAAGCTGTAACCTTGAAGCTGAATAAAAAGAGCTATGGGAGTGTTTATTTCTTTCTAATTTGGGGGGGAAAGCCAGGGAGAGACACCACTTTTGGTGAATAAAACCTGTATGTCAGTTAATCCTTTCTAAAAGAAGAACGGAATATGCACAGTGCTGAGAGGGCTGGGTGGCAGTGGAAGAGACAAGTAGAAAAGTTGGGGGAGCAAGCAGAGGTTAAGGCAGTACAGGCCTAACTAGCCAAACATGGCCTTGGCAAGTCCTGGGCCAGAGGATAAATGAGTTAGTTAGGTGGAAAGACTGCTACAGAGTATACTTACTGACAATATCTCACATCTAGCAAACAGCTAACACTGATCATGCTAGCAAAAGAGGGTACGAGCTGTTCAGGCTGTTACCACCCACGAGACCTCTGCTCAGTGGGAAGATGGGCACTGTAGAAGCTGAGAATGGTAGGAGAGCCCTGTAAGCCGCCTCTTTCAGTGGCAGCAATTGGACCTCTTGGCTTCATGGATGGATTTTGCTAAGAGGCACCGTTAGAGCACTAGGCTGGTCAATAAACTGTGAATAAGACAGAAATGGACTGAGAGAGTAGTGGCTGCCTTCCTTATCCACCACATGTGACTTTGCAAGTGTACTTTGAAGAACAGTAACTTTGCCTTTCAAAGATTTCTGAGGTTTGCCAAACTGATAAGATATTTACTCTTTGTTTCTACCTTGACCTCGTTAAAGTCCTACTTAAGTAAACTCTTTTATGTAACTTATTGCTCTCTAGCAGGCAAATGCTGTTCACTGGGCACATAGACAGTGCAAATGAGTTTACCATCCCCCTATGTGTGTTTTTAGCCACACTTGCCTATGAGTTTAAGGACAGGTATTATAAATTGAATATGGACCTTGGAATCTGTTTCTGCCAGGATTATTATTGCTATAAACAACACGAGTGCTAAAAAATTTCCTCCTATTTCACCACTAAATTTCATCCTCACCCCAGTTTCCTAAGTATCCTCCTCACCTAGTTTTGCATTCTGATGGCCATCTTCACATCTTTTGCTCATGCAGCCTCATATATGACAGCTTTTGATGTACAAATCACAGTTCAGTCCTCACAGAAATGCTTTCTGATGTGTTTTTCTTAGACGTCTTTTTCTCCTTCCAGCAATGATGGATGCCACACATACAGAGATAAAATGCATCTAATCCCAGGGATTTACTGCATTAAGAATGATGCTTTTCAGACACCACATGCATGATAGCAGGAGATAAAAAGGTTAACAACCCTATCGATAAAGAGCAAGAGAAAGAATTCCAGATTATTTTTTTCTCTTTTCACTCCAAATTTTAAAATTAAGATGAAGATAAGAAAAGTTTGGAAAATAAACATATGGTATTGAGCAAATTGTGGTTTTACTCTGCAAAATCTTTACAATTTTTGAGAAAATTTTAGTGTGAAAACAAGGCTCCTCCAATCGCAAAGTTGTACAAGGTATTTGTGACAAAGCCACTTACTTCTATGTTTCTGGAAAATTACTGGCATTTCAGATCATATTATTTGAGAGTTTATAATCCCATAAACATACTTGCTAATTTGAACAATGATCATTCCTGTTTCAAGTTTAGATAGTGTAATAATGAAGAGAATAGACCACGTCAAATTCTGTGGTTTACCAAGGAAATGCAGATGAAATTTGCTTGTGTCTACTGAGATTTTCTCTTCAGTTTTCTGTTAATTTAATACAAAACCTTTCAATAAAATCAAAGCCAAAGCAACAAAAAAAGACACACAAAAAAAAAAAAACCAAAGCGAGGGAGAACATGACATTAGTCCAATAGTTAGAAATCTGTGATGGAAGTCCTGAGAAATTTCATTCCTGTTTCCTAAGTGGTTTATGCATTTTAAATGTAATTGTTCCCAGATAAAATACTGACACAGTCCAGAGAGAACACGGTAAGATTTCAGACTGTGAGTAAACCTCACTGTCTGTGAGCTCTGATGGTGGAGCAGCTTTTTTGTTACGTGCCTCTAAAAGATATTGTTGTCCACCTAGAAGGTATCGTGCCTGTTCCTGAGGTGCCACATATAGCCTAGCAATTTGCAGAAACACATTAGGGTCTACATTGCTCCAGCAAGGACAAACATTCATATCACTGTTGAAAAGACAGTAATCTCCAGGAGAGAAGAGCCAAGACCAGTAATAGTTTCCCCGGTCCTAGTGGAAACTCTCTGCTAATGGGAATCAGAATTCTGAGTGCTGAAACTCTAGCCAAGTACCAATTTCAGCAGAAATGAGAAAAGGAAAATTGTCTGCTAACTTACATTAATATATATAAACATACATCTATACATAAACAGGCATGTACTAATATATCAGCTAAGGATCACCAGCACTATCTTTCCTTTTTTTTCTTTTAATTTCTTTTTTTTAACAGGTATGGATACTTTCCCTTTAAGTCATAAAAAGATTTTGAAAGAGCATCTTTCTGTATTAAAAAAAAAAGGCAACATATAACCGACTGAACACTCAGGAAAGAAAGGCAATGTAAACATTCACTTTCACATTTTGATCTCTAAAGAAATAAATATATTTCATAGCTATCTCTATCAGGTGTCCATGTACCAGTCTTCAGTGAGGAACATGGGTTATCTGTGCACTAAAACATCTGGTTTCAAAGACCATAATTTGACTGAAAAAGATCCAATGTCATCAATATCCATTGTTCTTATTTTTCCCGGTTAAACTTAAACTACACTGGGCCAAAGTAGTAATTACCATGCAAAACAATGTTACTCTAAATGTTTTCTAAATCTCTGCGTAACTATAAACTCTGTCTAGTTCTCTGGCAATAGAGACAAAAGCATAGATCTATAACCCTTGACTAGCACGGATATAGTTCATCCCGACAACTGCATAATCATTTTATTGTCTCTCTGACATTATACCCTATCTCTCCTTTTGCATGTTAATTTTATCTAGTATTTTGTATATTTGTCAATTTTAGTATTTAATTTCTAATCTGACTGTTGATTTGCAGAGAAGGTCTGTTTCTTTGTAGGTTTGTTCACAGCCTGCTGAAGGGGAATCCCAATGTTATTCAGGTCTGTAGAGCCTCCTTCAAAAATTTATACTTAAAAAATTATTAATAAGAGGGAAAGCCAATCAAGACATCATGTACAGGACGTTATCACCGGTATGCAAAATTCAGCCTTTGCTTCCAGACACATACTTTTCATTTGGCATCTGTTGGTAATTTCAGCAGATTTCAGATCAGAAATTAGAAGAATCCTCTAAATTCATAAAACTGAATTTCTTCATCAGATTTCCTGATGAGGTAAGTGGCAAAAATAACAAAACACAAAACAGAAACTTCTTGCTTTTCAGATAGGCCTGGATATGTTTAGAGAAGTAATGATGTGGTTTGTATTTCCTCACATAGTGGGTAACTGCATTTCATGAATCAAGAGGTCCCTTCCAGTCCTGTGTCCACAACAGCTTTTCGCTCCATGATGCAGCATCCATTTTGCAATTTCTGATTCTCCTTCAATGACTGTCACAAGGTATTTTGTTACTCACAAGTGCTAAAAACCCCACAATTAGATTGGTATCGAACCCTTGAGGACAGATCAAGTAAGACTGAAGAATTCCAATGAGTTCAGAAGGTTTTCAGTCTCAGAAGGAAAATAACATTTATTCATCCACTGTTAAGTGGCTAGATAGGTTACACTCTCCATATATCTATCATACATATCTTTGTAGGCAGCAATGTTTGGCATTTCTGTTTATATACACTATCTTCTTCATCACAGTCATCTTTTCCACTTTCCTTCTATTTTCATTAATTAGAGTGATAAGGCATATCTTATGAGAGACCCTACCATCCAGAAGGACAAATTTACTGCTATGATATACCAGCCTTTTCTAGGAAATTTAGCCCAATTATTACAGGAGCTGGATAAGGCAAGCGACTGACAAGGTGCTTATGAGATGTTTAAGTTTTAGGCTGGTTCTACAATTTTAGACAAATTAGCAGCAACACTGTTTGCTTTATTTGCTAGGGTTTTGCTGGACTATACTGAAGAATGCTGCACTTTTAGGCGTTTTGCAGTGAGTACATTTGATTGGCAGTTTCCACAAAAAGGCTGAGGCTTGAACAAGCAGAAGCTGAACTGCACCAACCGCTATCACTGATTCTTCCAAAATGGAGCTGAAGACGGTGCTTTGACAAGGCAATGTCAGGAAGCCTGCAGTGCTGCTGTGGGTGTTTTTTGTTCAGTGTCTAGATAGACATCAGATTCTCGCAGTGTCACTCTGACACATTTCAGAAACACAAAAATGGCTTGTAGGGACGACCCATAAAGCTATCAAATGTAAAGGCAAAATTAAATCTACATTTCATGAAGGTTAGTAATTATCATTTCTAAAACATTGCTAGCTGGTTTAAATAAAGTGTTCTTGTGATCTACAGTGCATTGTGCTGAAATAGTTTTACATCAAAGCCTGACACTGGCTTTTCACCAAATTATATCTTTGCTACATGATGTATGTGCATGGAGAGTCTCTCAAACTGTGAGGTTAAAAACAAAACTCTTGCTTGCAGACCTAGCTCTGCCCCTTATTTCTCTACCCTTCAGACTGTATCTCATTTATTCAAAAAGCTTCAAAACAGTGAGTCTCTGAATGAGATTGAATTTGCCAAATTCAAATATCCCATCTAAATGTTGCCCTACCATTTATGAAACAGTAAGTGCATTGTGAGATCTTACATTCTTTCTTTCATAGCAAGAATCAAACAACTCAAAATAGAAAATCTACAGCACTGTTGAGGCAATGGCCAAATTCTTATGCAGCAAACCTCTAGTAGTTAAAAATTCCTAAAAGACTCCATCTTATACCCTTCTAAGAGAAAAAACTATCACAGGTTCTCTCCTTGATGTCATACAGGTAGATGGTCCAGGTTCAGATGATGAAAAGACTTATTTAGGAAATTACCCCAATCAACATCCAGGAGGCCACACAGAATGTTATAGCAGATTTTTTTCCACAGATTGAAAATTGTTGTACCAAAAACTTGCAATGCCTTGTGTAAAGACCTATTAATTTCAGGAAGTATGAAGTTACTAAAATGTTATGTGTGGGATCTGGGATTTTACTTAACTGATTAAGTCTTTAGACATAAGTATGTAATACTTGATGTTTCCTCCCATGGAAAGATCGAAAATGTGTTACTTGTGCCTCTGAGGTGGAGACCAGATTTAATCCTTAACATTGAGTCCATGTAGTTCATACTCAGGATTGTACCATACCTCCTGATCTGTTTTATGTTTCATGTTTTAATCAAAATTTTGAAATTATGCTAAGGATTCTCTCTACCTTTGCATATTAATTTACATTTATGTTAGAACATGGTGAATGAACACCCAGTTTAGAATATCAGATTATTCTCCTACTCCCAGCTACAATTAAAGGTCTTTTCTTAAATAAAAATATTTTTTAAAAAACCTTTATCCACTACTTCCTTTGAAAATAACTTTATAAATAACTTACAGTAACAGGATCAATGTGAAATGTTTCTGGTTTCCAGGCCTATGTGCACTAGATCATACTACTCTAAATCTTTCTAGGTATTATTATATCCGGAGTTTCTCCAATGCACTAGCTGCAGCCCAGCTCTCTCTGAACCTTCTGTCTGTTCTATCAATAGTATGTAGAAATTATCAAAGACATATGAGTTTCCATTAAAATACCTGAAATATGAATGAGTGAAAATCACAAATAAGAAATGTCAACTTAAATGATAACTTTTTTCTGTCTTTTCTCCTTTTTCTCAAAGAGGGAGTAATGCCCTAGCTAAAACAGAAGTTAAGGAGACTCTTAATTTTGAGCTCCTAGGAAAAAAATCTCACCCTCTAGCATTGAAGAAATGCCTCATTCTGGGGTAATAAGCTCAAAAAAGATGGGGCAGAGGGAATTAGTTAAGAACTTTTAATTCTTCTGGCTAATCTTCATTGTAACAAAATGGAAATGGCCATGAATGAAAGAAAGTCTATGTATCTCCAGCTCCATGCAGTAGGAGGCTGCTATGAACTGCAGCCCATCACATTCACAGGCAAATCCCTAAGACAGTACCAGAAGAGGTAAGCATAGACCTAGGCATTCTTCTAATGTGTTTTGTCCAGTTGATAAATCTTAATTTAAAGATGCAATCATAATACAAAACGAATTATGAAATAAATGTAAGACACAAAACAGACAGATACCAATATTCTACTGTAACCTTAAGGACTCGCCTGTTGCACTTCCACAAGTGCTGACAGCTGTAAGTTCCCACATAAAGGAAATAATGATTTATTTTCAATAACTCTTCTTCCCTAAGACTATACTGGAAACGTAGCATCATTTGAGATCAAATTACATAGTTTGTCATTAATTCTAGAAGTAACAGCAGTCCCTGCTTCTCTTGCAGGGAACTTCTAATGTAGCAATTCAAGCCTTTGTCATCTGTTCTGTCAAAAAAAATCTTCAGGAAAACAAACCTGACTAAATTCTATGAGGTTTTCATCAAAAAAACTAAGTAGTATATTGAAATCTATCAGTATCTTGGAAGACAAGTATCATTTCCTGGATAAAAAATTTGAACTATTAAACAAAACTTTGAGAAATCCATTCTAAAAGGAAAAGTCATAGTTCTTTTCCACTAAATATCAAAAACAGTGGTTTGGACTTTTTTTTTATGTATGCTCAAAGGAAGCATGCCAGTTCATGGAAAACTACCACAATAAACCTTATATTTTGAAACGTTTGAATGAATACCTAGTCAAAGACCTTGCTGGGAATGTAAAATAAGTTAAGCTTGTAGGCAGAAGAGGGAGAAGCCATCTCACCTAAGATCAGTCTTCTAAAACAAAAGTGTTTAGTCCAAACCTGTCCAGACACTCTCTTAGTTATCTGTGAGACATTTGCAGCACATCTCATTTTAATATAAGTTTCTGTGATGGGAAAAATAAATTGCCCTCTGGAGATGCATATCTTCCTCAATTCTCTGTAAAAAGAGCTTAGATGACTAAATTACATGAGGTACCTTAACTTTCAGGTAGCAAATAACAAGACTCATCCTCACCTCAGGTGTCCTGCAGGACTGAGAGAAGTAACATTGCCTTAATCAACTCTTTCATTCAACTAAAGGAATTCTAAATACAGTTACGATTATGAAAATCTTTATTAGAAGGGTGATTATTATTATGTAAGGAAATTAAAAGGAAATTAAATTGATGTTAAATACACAGATTAAAAATTTTGATGCCTTTTCAAGGTCTAGAGACTAAATAAAAAGCATAGCCTTAGCTGCATCAGTAGTTATTTTTCCAATGTGTTTATTCCAACCAACAAACACCGCAGCTATAGCAGCCCTGTGACACGAATGAATTGGCAATAAGACTTTGGATTGCTTATATTCATAGGGCCATGATTAGAGCAGGCAAAGAAAAAAAATTCTTAGCAGAAAGTATGATAACCTGGCCTTCCATCTAACAATTAGCATTGCTGCAAACTCAATTGGGCAGGAGCACACATAAATTCAGCTTTCTGCTACTAGCTGTAAACTTCAAAAACAACAAAGTCATTTCCAAGGGATATTAATGGAGATGGTCTGGACCTGAAAGGAAAGGTTGGTGCATTTTAGATCTTTGCTAATGAAATTAATGAACAAAACCATAATGTCTAATGGATTAAATATTACATTAGCAGTCCATTTCCAAAGGATTGATGAGTTCCTTGCTTGTTTCAGATGGTATTTAAAACTGACAAGACTGACTAGCAATCCAAAGATCTGAACAACTCTGACTTTGTTTACCGAAACACAATATAGAAAGCACCAAACCTACCATAACGACCAACAACAACAAAACAGCAACAAGAAACGGCTTTTGTTGGTAAAGCTCTGCTTGAAGGCAAAACTACAAAGTAATGCTGCCTCAGGATATGACTCAGGATCACAGATGCTTTATACAAAGGCTAATGAGCCTGTTGCCTGTACTGAAAACATTATTCGCCAGTGGCAAAACTAACAGTCAGTCTATATCACCACTAATTTGCTGGCTATTTTTCTTCATTCACTAGCTCATAAATTTCAACAGTGTCGCTTCTAGGGAAATATCAATTGCTATGGAAAAGGCATGTAAATATGTCATAACTCTAAGTGCTTTTGTGACAGGATTATTAATATTTGCAATTCACATATATCACTGAAGATAGGAAAGTTAAACTTTGCTAAAATATCGAGTCAAGGAAATGTGTTTGCTTGGATTTAGAAAGTAACAGTAAAGAGGACTAAATGGCAATAAACGATCCAAGAGTGTTATAATATCTTCAAGTGATTTCTAGTTCAGGTGCTTGAGAGGAAGAAGAGTTAATGGCTTGCTAATGTGTAAACACAAGAGTTTTCCTGAAAGTACTGTTATACAAATATCCTCTAATAATGCTCAAAAGGTAAATAAAATATTTATTTCTGTGGGATGTATTTTTGTCAACTATTATTATCTTTATTGATGCAGAAACCCTCTTAAAAAAGAATATAAACGTTAATGGCAGGAAGTTTTGACTATATCGAACAATTGTTTTACTGTGACGGAGTAGAAATGAGCAAAGGCAGCCTTGTAGTTATTTGCATCAGCTTAAGTTTTATCTCCAAAAACTTCTCTCTGAAAACAGTCAAGATCAGCTTGGATACATGGTGTGAATTTAATGATACCTAGTCAGGTATAGTTTTTCTATCAAAGCAGCTTCTTGGAAGTCTCAATTTAGAGAAACATCTCTGCCAAAGAGTACACTTAACAATGTGACTTCTTCCTTACCATAAAAGTTACCATATCTCCAGGGAAATAAAGAGGAAGAGAAAGAGGAAGAGGAAGAGGAAGAGGAAGAGGAAGAGAAAGAGGAAGAGGAAGAGAAAGAGAAAGAGAAAGAGAAAGAGAAAGAGAAAGAGAAAGAGAAAGAGAAAGAGAAAGAGAAAGAGAAAGAGAAAGAGAAAGAGAAAGAGAAAGAGAAAGAGAAAGAGAAAGAGAAAGAGAAAGAGAAAGAGAAAGAGAAAGAGAAAGAGAAAGAGAAAGAGAGAGAGAAAGAGAAAGAGAGAGAGAGAGAGAAAGAGAGAGAGAAAGAGAGAGAGAGAAAGAAAGAAAGAAAGAAAGAAAAAAAGAAAGAAATAGAAAGAGAAAGAGAAAGAGAAAGAGAAAGAGAAAGAGAAAGAGAAAGAGAAAGAGAAAGAGAGAGAGAAAGAGAGAGAGGAAGAGAGAGAGAAAGAAAGAAAGAA
>VFFE01007519.1:1920882-1979013 GCA_008921705.1 Burhinus oedicnemus | reverse complement strand
ATAGTGCATTTGATTAAAATGATTACTTCTTTGAGTTTAAAGCTAACAAAATTTTGTAGGCAACAGTAACTTCTCTTTACATTTTTGCACTGCCAGAGAAGGGAGTTAAACCTCCATTTTCTTTTTTCTACTGCCTTCACAGGCAGGATAAGCCTCTTAATGAGCATGTGCCGGCATCTTTTGAGTATTTTCCTTTTGTATCTTCACTGGCTGGCTAATGCTACAAGGTGTCAAGTAATATGGCATTCAGGGAAAAACCTCATAATAAAAAAGGGATTTAAATAATACAAAATAAGTTCTAGCAGTTTGTAGAGAGAGTAAGACTTTATTTAATATTTTTGAGGATGAATTTAGCATGTGTATTACAGTCATATACCAAACTTCTGTTTTTAGTAAAAAGCAACTATGAAATCCTGTAGTTCCCTAATGAAAAGGAAGCACAAAGCTCTGCCAGAAGTCATTGCAATAAAAATATTTATCCCTGGATGATAGAAAACTGTAACAGGCAAAAAACAACTATATCCACTTATTTTCAGGTAAAAGAAAAATTTCTGTTGAGTTGCCCAACACTTTAAACAATGTGTGCTTTGCCTATTTTCCATTTACTTAAATAATGGTTTTTAAAACCTCTGTAAATCCTTTTGTTTGGATTTCCTGCATGAAATATTTTGAAACAAGCAAGCTGTGTTAGATAACATGATGAATCTTACAAATGCCCTCCATTTCTTTAAACCAAGATGTCTAGAGATTCCTCTAAACAGCAGGCTAAATGGAGATCACTGGTTTGATTGAAAGCATATTGGGGCAAAATGGACTACCTGGAAACGCATCACAAGTGTCACTAGTGAAAAATCCTGCTGAAAGCACTTCTTTCCCCCGGGGTGGTATCAATTTTTCCACTAGTGCTGGTCAGCACACTTCAGTACATTCATCCACAGATCTGTGCTTCTTGGAAGAGCCAAGCCGCCATACGGCATATTAAAGATCTCACTTAATAAATCTAGCTGAGGAGACCATTCCTTCAAGCTATTTGTTTGTATGTTTGTTTTATAATAGTTTCCTGGTTTTGCAAACACCTGGGTCTGACAATGAGGACAACGTACATTTTAGAAAGAGATTCTGAATCTCTTGTTATCTGCATCACTGACTTTCAGTGATAGGAACTATATTTTTCCGCTGATACATATCTGTCTTTATGAGATCATGAAAAAATGGAACATAAACCAAAATGTGGTATTAGCAAGCAATGAAGATATGTAGTGTTGTTTGCTTTTCTTCCTTTTTTGTTTTAATTTTTTTCTCTTTCAAGTGTCATTCAGAAGGAAAACTTGCATTCTGATTATAAAACCAGAATTTAAAAGCAAGTGGCCAATTAAAAAGAGAAGGATTATTACACAGGTTATACACTAAGTCTTCCATCAAAACTAAAAAGATCTCATACTTAGGATTTCCAGGACAGCTGCCCTTTCATATAACATCTGAAAAATCCTTTTTTTATATGACTTCCAATTTGTCATATATTCAAATGATGTGCATGCACCTGTTTCACAAAAACTAAATGGCCTCTAGGCAGTCATATAACGTCCATCTTATGTGGAAAAACAATAGCTCAACACCTTTGTTGCTACAAGTAAATCTTTATT
The DNA here is from genome assembly GCA_008921705.1 of Burhinus oedicnemus. Lineage (NCBI taxonomy): Eukaryota > Metazoa > Chordata > Aves > Charadriiformes > Burhinidae > Burhinus > Burhinus oedicnemus. The sequence goes on along the minus strand of VFFE01007519.1, from coordinate 1,977,370 downwards.
TCATTGGGATTTAAAAAATAAATGCTATCAATACAATATGCAAAATGAACACTGTGATTTATTCTTTAATAAAAGACACAAATCAAGCACAGTAAATCAAATAAAAATGATTTTTAAACAATAATGAAACACAAAGGTCTCAGGTAGTGAGTTCATGGGTCTGATACAAATATTGCCACATACTCACGTAACTTTATATTCATAGATTTCCGTACACTCTGGTTCTGGGTGTCTCTGGTACACTGTAAAAGAGAATCTCTATTCTCTGGTTTTTATTCAGATATCAGAATACAGCAAGGTATATATTTCTGCAGATACTTCTCAATTTCTGATGCACAAATATAAAAACCTCTAGATTTTTTCTCTGTATGGCTTCCTTACTGAAACATTTCAAGCTATGTGACGCTATCTTTTATACTTGCCTCTATTTGCAGCCATACCAGTTCTTCCTGGTAACTCGCCATTCACCCTACATGCCTTCCCTCACGTAGTTCTGTTACTCTTCAACACAGCATAACACAAAACATTTTTGTTAAATATGTTGTTCAAAATACACCAACTTCTAGCATTTGCTTTGTTGTTTTCTTTCTGGTTTACTATTTAACTCATTTGTTCTTTTCTCATTTCCTTTCCGTATTTGTTCAACGTGACAAAATGTGATCTGATCTCTCCCTCTCCCCGCTGGCACTGAGGCTCCCTGGGTGCCTCAAGTCCATGTGGGACAGTGCTGTGCTGAGTGCCAGCCTCCCCCCGTGTCTGTGACTGCACATTCCCACCGCCCCCTGCATTTCAGCTAACCATGCCGTGAGGCAGACCAATTTGTTGATCCCGCTGGAAATTTATCCACCAAAAATCACCATTTGTTTTCAGTCTTGGTGCCACTTGCTCTAGCAGCAGCTGCTTGGAGGAGCACCACTTCAGATCAAGAAATGCACAGTACTCCCATCTTAGAAGTGACTATAGCTTGAAAATTAGGGAGATGAGGACACTGTCCCAGATCTTAAAAGATGTTAAATTGAACCCTCTTGGCCTGTAGGGATCCTTCACTGATCAATTATTCTAACTACTTTCCTGTCACTTAAGAGCGAACAGGTCTGTCACCACCCCAGGCTGTTTAGCCAGGTGGTGCCCAAAATGCATCTGTGTCTCATGAAGAGATAGAAGTGCACACACACACAATCATGTACATCTACAGCCCCACAGGGTACTGGGATTTCTGATATATCTCTACACTCATTGTTCCTACGAGGCAGTACCCTGCACAGTGTGTGGGATGTGATGTCTTTATGTATATTGCATGGGGAAATTAGCTACTCAACACCTGCAGTCTTAAATGTCAGGCCTTATAGAGAACTTTTAAATCCTTAATTGAATATTTTACTCCCAGACTCAAGAACCTGGTGTTACCTTTGACTTGTTTCATTTATTATTCTTCATATCAGTCCCTTACTAGAATGTGGTACAATTTTCTTTTAGAGTTCCTTCAAAACCTGAGGGAAGAAAACGCATTACAGCTAAAGCTTTCGATGCTGTAGCTATTTTCTGTCTTAAGAATTGTGATCTTTTCATCAGCATCTGTCTTTTGAAGTCTGACATGTTGCCACTAAAATTATCTTCTGTTTTATCATTTGGAACCTGTTTTCTACCTTTCTGCAATGTGGTCACTGACTCCCCTAATTTAATTTCACATTCACCGTCTTTAAAGCACTCTACAGCTCCACCTTCTTTGCTATCTCTCATTTTGTTTCTTTCTATTAACAGTAGAAAATCTTCCTCCTGACACAATCCGCCATGTGCTTTCTATTAAATAAGCCTCTGTATTGCAAGAGCAAGCTGATAATCATCTGCTGTATGACCTTCTTCTGTGTCAAATTGCTCCCTCAACCCCACTTACACTATGGGAACTGCTCTCGCTGCTAAGTACATTATCACAGGTTTCCATTGTCCACCACTTGCGTTCATTGCAATGAATGTACCTTAATGTTGTACACAGCAGTCAGCAATACTGTAATGAACACATTTTTTGCATTTTTTGGCTTTCTCTGTGGTCACTGAAGTCAGTACTTTTTCTTTTCTTTTTTTTTTTTTTTTTTTTTTTCCTCCAGGAACTTCAGTGCTTCAATGGGCTTTGAATTAGGTCCTTATATTGAGTTTTCATGAACAGCAACTTTGTCTTTTGGATGTGACATTTGCACTCAATGTGCTTTTAAACACCGGGCACGTCACCAATGTAGTAGGGGTAGGTCATCTCAACAGAAGGGAAGGAAAGCGAGTGGTTCTCTCCACACTTTGAATGAAACCCTGTTAAAGAAATGGCTGAACTTGCAGGAGGTTTGTAAAGGTCTTAGAATATGAAAAAGTGCTGCATGGTTAGTAAGAATGATTGATGATAAAATTTAATATCAGACAAGTTAACAGCAGCCACTTTAGAAGAGAACAGTTTCTGTAAAAGTTAAGCATCTTCTTGATATACCAGCCTGGTACCACTGGGTCTTTTCAGCTGCTCATTGAAGTGAAGCTATTATTCTAAGTGTTGGTACTGATGGTATTACCGTAAGTGCTACTGTTTGCAGCGTTACACCATGCAAGAGAGGAGAGTTCATCAGGAGAAGACTGAAAGGAGAAAAACACAGGAAGGAGAAAGAATAGTTATTTAGTGAAAAAGGTAATAAATATTCAATAACTAAACAATTACTTAAATGATAGATTTAATCATCATCAGGATTTTAGCTATAACAATTTCTGCATACATCATCTAGAATTGTCTACAAAATACAGAGGAGTTGTGCCTGGTATCTATTCCCAGCATATGCCCATCAATTTTTAATATTTATAAATTCTTTCAAGTGCATTTTTGGGAATGATTTATTTTATATTATGGTTTTGCTTGTTTTCATACACACATTTTAACAAGGCTTGGACTGGCACCTGGTAAACATTCCTTCCTTGAAAGCTTTCTTACTAGAAAAAGTGATTTTATTTGATGTTTTGTCGGAATACAATTTAAAGTAAGCCCCAAAGTAAACTGTACTTAACTTCAGAACAATTTAAGATCAGGCTTAAGCATTAGGTCAATACCATAACACAGTTTCTTCCTCATTTAGAACAGCAATCATTTATATAAATCACTGTAAAGTAAAATTTCTTGTACCGTGTGTGCCTATAAGCAATCTCTAGTGAATACGATTTTTTATCCAAATCAGTCTGTTTTCCTTGTCCATTTTATTTTACATTCTTTTGGAACATTATAGTGGAACAATTTTCCTGGAGAGAGATCTAGTTAACATTTTATGAGACAGACAACTTTCAGAATTCCTTTTGAGCTTTGCTAAATTGAACAGGTGAAAATAAAGTTATCAGGTGTAAGAGCAGTGGAGCATTTTGCTAGTCTGGTCTGGAGGATGAAATCACATGGTACTGTCCTAAGAACACTGATTTTAGTCACTGGAAAGTGCGTCATTATTATTCAGTCTGATTGCTCAAGGAAAGTATTCACTTCATTTAGATCAAGCAAAGCCACAACCAATGTCACCACTTGATTATTCTGTACACAGTCAGGTCCGTGCCATCCATCTCATCTAAACCAATCTAATACACCTGTCCATTTTGTTACAAAAAGTAGACTGGTTCCAGCAACCGAGAAGTAGTAAGTGGATGATAAATAACTCACTGATTGTCAGGCTATATGAGCAGAACAGAATGAAACAATAAAAAAGAAAGACAACTTTTAAATCTTGCAAGTTACATGGAAGGAAGGACCCATTTCAGTTATTTTATTTTAAATAGTGCTGGTATCAGAGAAATTAGATATACCTTCTGTCAAAATGTTCACTCACTTTTGGAAGCAAATGGAATATTTTTGTATTGTCAGACTGACTAGGTGAGAAACAGTCCACTCTGGGTATTTGTAAACAACTCTGATTCATTCCATTACTTTATTAGACAACTGTCAAGAGACTTAATATGTCATGTAATTTGTTTTTGGATGTGAAGAGGAAATTTCTGAGCTCCTGGAACACTGAAATTAGAGACAGTTGAACTTACAAATGTGCTTTTACAAAATTTTGTTTCATATGTTCTTTAGACTCATTGGCAAGAAAAATATATGTATTCTGAGATCTAGAATGCTTTATCTTTCATGCCTCACAACAAAATCTAATTTTCATTTATAGTATTTAAAACAAGGTTAAAATGTGATGATGCCAGTAAGAAAACTTCACCTGTGTGGCACCTGCACATGTATTTTCTGAACTCTGTTTAAAACTCTAGTTTTAAGCCAGAAGGGTAAAATGTAAATAAAACATTATCATTTGTTACATACTGACTCTGTCCTTAGATGTGTGTGAAAGAGAGCATGATTCATGCTCTAAGAAACCTGCAATCAATGAACTAAACCAAATAATGACCAGAGCCAGTTTCTGAAGATAAAGAGCAGCTCTATAGATCAATGTGAGTTTTGATCCCAGACTTTCATCCACCTGTGGCAAGAGCAGTATTTGGACCTTTTTATCAGATTATGCAGCTGTTACTTTTCTACATCTGTAACTGATATTGCTACATAGAACAAGGGAGCAGGAACACAACCTTACTTCTTCTTGCACCTCTTCAGGGTTCATCATGGATATTCCACATAAATAGACAATGCTGACCTGTAGCCAGTGTTTTTTAGTTCTGTATTTTGAGACAGAGATTATAATATCCCAACTGACAGACTAATAATTAAACAACTACAGAAATAAATTCTACCAGAATGTAATTATATTGTTTTCAGAACAAGCTTTAAATAAGTAGTAAATGAGGTATTGGGCACACCCTGAAGAACAGTGAGAGTAAGATAGATTATCAAATGGTCATTAGAGTTCTGTGGAAGGTTTGTTGCTGTTGCAGTTATATGATACTATTATGACTATGACAGCTGAGAGGAAGTGCAAAGCACAGTGAAACCTTTGTAGGTGCTTACCCACAATGCTGGCATAAACACCTCTGTAAAAATAACTTTCCTAGCCTAACTCATTAATTTTCTCTGAAAATATGGCCAATAAAGAAGGATTAAAGGACACTGATGAACTTTATAATACTGGAGAAGTCATTCAAGAAGTTTGAGGAGATTACTCCTTCTCTCAAACTTCAGTTTTATTCCACACCATCTGCCACCTCTACTACGAAGTCAAGCCATGGTGGAGTTAGGAGTGCAAGATTTATGAGCACAGAATAAAATCCAGATCCAGAAAGCAACTGATTCTCACTGAGTACCTTGGTCCTACCCCCAAGGTTGCTGCATATTTTATAGTAGACAGTCACTGAATACAATGCAGTTGTACTGCAGAAGCAAAGACCAAACTTCTGCTTGCCATGCATGTTCAAGCCAAGAAGCACATTTCTCCAAACAGTTTCAGGATCTACTACCTGAACATGAGGATTTGGGGATTTTTAGTGGGATTTTGGATTGGAATTTAGGCATCAAATTCCACTTTTAAATCCCTATATTTCACCTTAAACATCTTTGTGAGCAGTAAATTTTCTGAATAATAGAAGACTCCCCATATGATCCAGCAGTTAAAGTATATACCTCAATTTAGAAGACCAAATGATGACCCACAGACAGCTTTAATTCAAACCATTTGTATCTTCTTGAGTTCTTGGTTTTGTAATTTCAGTGTTCTCTTAACACAAACAAGTAAAGTATTCAAAATACGCATTTTTGTGTGGTAAATAAAATTACTAGAATTAATAAAAAAAAAGACAAATTCATGACAGGAATCACATCCAAGAGGGATTTATCTGATAATCTCATTTTATTAATAAAAGATTGGTCTCTTTTATCCACCCATTGTATTATCAATTCTCTCATTAGATAGGAATATAAGACAGGGATATTCCAGTCCCCTGTTATTGCAGGCAATTTGCTAGCATGGTGGTTCAAAAGGAAGCTTCCTAAATAACTTATTTCTTCACAAAGATTAAGGGAAGTGTACTCAATGAAGCAGAGAGATATAGCAAATACTGAGGCTGCAAAAAGAAGGAAAGGATTTAGACCTTATAAGAGGGCTTAAAGTGAAAACGCGTACGAGATTTCTGATAGTGGTTATACTTATAGGTGAAATTGGTAACATAACTTACATTTATGAAAGCATGAAGGAATAAACATACACTTTCTCATGAATATTTAAGGAAAGGAGGGCTTATTTGTACTCCCCTGCTTGGTCTGGAATATCGAGAAAAGACTTCTGTTTCCACTGTGAGGGAGATGATGTGGGTTTGACAGGGAATGGATGGAAAGGGGCCAGGAATCAACTTTATAAATGCTAGAAAGTAGAGCTGGTACAATGTTCAGAGAAAGTTAACTGCTCCAGGAAAGGATGTCATTTACTCCTACCCAAAACACGTGGGAAAAGTGGGAAGAACAATGCACAGTACTTTTTTCCAGGCAGACAGTAAAGCTAAAATCCATAAACGAAAGACTTACTTGAACAATTAGTTCATAATTAGTCAAGAATAACTAGGTGACTGATTCTATTTACTTGTGATATTAGATGCTACCTTCTCCCAGCATCGACTGCAGGTTGTGATCCATACACATAATTAATTTGTTTCATCTAAGGATGTCCTTTAGTATACCTCATCCCCTACAATTTAACTTAAAACAGAACAAAACAAAACAAAAATGACAACAAAAACATCAACAACAAAACCACATAAAAGCACGTTTATATAACTTATGCAAAAATACCCCAAAATGTCCAACCAAAGATAGACATGACTTGTCAGAGATATTGTTTAAAGGTCAGCAGTCTCTCCACATTTAACATTTCATTTAATCTAGATGAATACATAAATGAGTTCTTGGATTATTTATGTTTTCTTGGTCTTCTGGCATGACATGACTACTGTTAGATATAGAGCTTCTATTAAAGGATGTTTTCATCAGGTTTATCATTTTGAACTTGATGCTGCAACTGCTAGCGCTACCAGTGAACAGCGAAATTGAGAACGATACAGATGACAGGTTTTACCCTTTATCAGCTTCATGCTAATTTAATGCAACACAGAATATTATTTGCATTACTTTAAAAGTAAAAAGATGCCTCCTGTGGGATTACATCACTATTAGACATTTCTTACTCTATTATGTGTGAGTCAACGCAGCATTCAAAACAGGGTTTGTACAAACTTCATTTGTGATAATAAACTTAATGAGCAGCACTGAGAAATGTCTAAAGAACTGAATTACGATGACATAGTATTTGCCAAATAGAGCTTTGTATTTTTTGGTGTATTGTTTCATTAAAGACACACTAGCTCTTTTGGCATGCAATTGAAAATTAAAATAGCAAAGTGCATTTTAAACATCTGTCATGCTGGTCAATCTCTGGAAGGGAAACAATCTCTAAAACAGATATAAGCTGTAAAATTAGAACACTCAAACTTGTTCCTTATGAAATAAGATGGTTATTGTGTTTTGTTATGTTTTCTGATGCCAAAGCAGTATAATTTCCCAGTTTTAATATGCATCATTGATGGGGAAAGGGAGGAGGGATCAATATACAAGATCCATGTCATTAGGAGGTGTAAGTACAATAACCCAGTTTAGTATCAGAGGGAATGGCTGAAAATGGTGGTACACCAACCAAAGTGAATGGCACCTAACTTGGTCATTATATGCAACCACAGAAGAAAATGAAGAAAAAGTCTTATAAGGTTTCATACCTACAGACTGGGTTTTGTCTGGTACCCAATAACTCGTCTGGACCCAAACCTGAGGGAGAGCCTCTTTATTTGCTAGCTTTCCTGTCTGAGAAATTTAGCAGCTGGAAGACACTGTTCTGAAGAGCTACTCTAAAAGAAACTCACCCCAGGAAAGAAACATAACACAGACTTAAAAATTAAAACAAAGACTTCATAGGAAAAAGATTTGCCTGAAAAGAAACATATCACCTTTTGCCCTAGGGGTATCTGAGACTTCTATATGGGTCTAACAGTTGTGACAAAAGACATACAGGAGACGTCCTTCCAAAGTGGTATTTAAGAGCAGGGAGATACTCCAGGGAATTATGAAACATTGAACTAAACTCTTAAATGTAAAAAGATACAGATAGGGGAAAAAAAAGACACAGAGACAAGCTATATTAATTCTGCCGTGGACTACAAGAGTTTCTATCTTTCTGGAAAATAATAATGAACATCAGAAACATGAGAAAAAATAGGATAGATATTCTCCATATTTCAGAATTCATCCTGAAACTATCACAAGTTGAAAAATTCAAAATATTTTTGCTTCTGATTTTCATAAATTAGAACGTACTTTTTTTTAACAAAAATCCGTTTAATGTTTGGTTTGCAACTTTTTTTTGTTTGGTTTTGTTTATTATGTCTGACAGTCTTTCTTCTCTCATTTCATTTTCTGTTTTGATATTTATCACCACGCTCTTACTGTCCTCATCCTTTTGTTCCCATTTCTGTCAGTCTGCTCTCTATACACATAAGCACATCATCACCTATTTACTCTGAATGAAATAGCCAGCATGATGGGCCTCGGGCGTGTCAATAATTCATATTGTACAGCAAAGAATATTTGAAAAATACTTGTGATGTCTGTAAATCACCTTGAAAACTGATTATATCTAGGATGATAGAGATCAAAATGACCTGTGAACCACTGCATTTGGGTACAGAAAGGTGAGAAGACAGTTTTGCTAGTATGAAGGACAAACACGTATTTATTTATTTATTTATTTTATAGAAATGCTGGTGCAACTTCACCTGGTAAGGCTTTTTTTCAACCACTTCCCATGATCAATATTCTATTATTTCTAAAACAAATTATCCAATTAAAAAAAAAAAAAGAAAACAAACAACAACAACAACAAAAGGATAATAGGAAGAACAATTTCAGACTACAATTTGCACCTGGGATTTCATTGCTGTATAGGTACATCTTCATTTTTTCTATTTATGCTAGCTTTGCTCCACAGAACTTTGACAAGGCTGTACATGAAGAATCAGTGTCCCCTGTTCGATGCCGTGTGTTTCTGAAAACTACTTATCTGTTTTCCTTCATTTGTTAAATCCTTTAGGCAATTTGCTTAAAACAAGTTGGTCAGTGTCATGTACAATGCGCTGAAGATAAAGAATCCTTGAGTGACATGCACACAAGGTAGTCCTCTTTTACTGAAACATAGCAGAAGGTTGTAGCAGATATTAAATGGGGAAAACTGTAAAGAAGCAGAAGTTGTGAGCTAATGGAGCTGTGATCTGTATGATCTATAACGATGTTCTACAAAACTCAGAAAGAATATGTGTTATAACAATCACAATTGACACTATTGATGGTAATCACAAAAGAAAACCTAAAAGCTAAACAGAATGATGGAATAATTTGGTAAGTTTGCTTCTCTGATTCAAGGTTGACATCATTTGGCAAATGCTCATTGTTATTTGTATTGCAAATACCTCTGCCCATGTGATAGTGATAAAGGTCTTGAACTACAAATTTTTCATTTATTTCATCACTAAATTCCATCTGTGTCAAGCAAATAGAGGTCATGTGTACACTGCTGTACAAGACATCTTTTCTGTGGTTCCTATGTCTTGGGTAACGCCCAGCTCGCATCCCAGCCACACATTAGGACAAGTTATCAGTATGTAATAGCCCCTTTCTGCACTCCCAGTTACACAAGAGAAGCCCTTTGGAGCACAGGAGCCATTACTTTTGTTAAATGAGTACAGGTTTGGATGTTTAGGATACGAGGCCCAGGAACACATCAACAACAACGCTAGTGACAGCCATATAAAGCTAAAGACAAGGACAGATGCTGAAAAACACAAAGCTTTCTTTTTTTTCAGGATTTCTACATAGACTCTGAGTCCATTGTAAGACAGACTGAGAGAAGGAGCTCTTCAAAACTCCAGGTTTAATTAGCTTCAGTCTGAAAATAAATGAGGAATGGATATAGGGTGACAAAGAGCAAAAGTTAATCTACACTACAATGTAGTCAACAGCTGTGGGCCAAAGGTTCTCTAGTTAATAAACTGGTAATTTCGACAGACTGCGTCAAGAATTTCTCTGGTATTTCTGCAGTGCAGATTTCTCTAGTGAAAGTGTCCCAGATGCATGAAAGTGGAAAACACTCAGATGTTTTTTGTCAAGTAAGAAAGCATTTCAAAGAGGACTTACCATATGAATGTCACACCTATACCATTAATTTTGCTGTAATGTGGTGAGCTGAAAAATAATTGTGTTCTAGTCCAAATTTGTTGTATTCAATGAAGTACAGTAGTCATGCTTTTCAACCTAATATTTTTCAGCTGTTTAATAAACATCAGTTGCCAAAACACTGCTGTTACTTTTTTGTTCTCATATTCCTTGGATTTTATAGTATTTCTATAGAAAAAATTGTAATTTTTCACCACTGCAGGAATCATGGAAGCAAGTTCCTGCTTGTGCCTGACTTATTCTAGATTATTTTGGGACTCTTTTTTTATCCTTAAAAATAATCATGGTATTCCAAACACCACTAGTTGTGGTTCAACCCTGGTAGGCAGCTAAGCCCCACAGAGCCGCTTACCTACAGCAGGATGAGGGAGAGAATCAGAAGGGTAAAAGTGAGAAAACTCGTGGGTTGAGGTAAAGACAGTTTAACAGGGAGAGCAAAATCTGTGTGCCCAAGCAATGCAAAATACAGAATTCATTCACTTCCACCCATCAGCAGGCAGATGTTTAACCGTTTCCAGGAAAGCAGGACTCCATCACATGTAACGGTTACTTGGGAAGGCAAACGCTGTAACTATGAACATCCCCCCTTCCTCCTTCTTCCCCCAGCTTTTATTGCTGAGCACAATGTCATTATGGGACATCCCTTTGGTCAGTTGAGGTCAGCTGTTCCAGCTGTGCCCCCTCCCAACTTCTTGTGCACCCCCAGCCTACTCGCTGGCTGGGCAGTTTGAGGAGCAGAAAAAGATGCTGTGCAGGCACTGTTCAGCAATAACTACAGCATCGGTGTGTTATCAACATTGTTTTCATCACAAATCCAAAACACAGCACCATACAAGCTACTATGAAGAAAATTAACTCCAGCCAAACTCTATCAGCCAACACCAGTACACCACTGTATAGTAGTTAATGATAACTCTTCAGCAGGGACTGTTACAATGCTACATAAGTAGTACCCAATTTTTGCAATCTACACCTTGCTTAGGGACCATTGCTATAGTCTATCACAGAATCACAGAATCACAGGGGTTGCAAGGGACCCCTGGAGATCACCTAGTCCGACCCCCTGCCAGAGCAGGGTCACCTAGAGCAGGTTGCACAGGATGGCGTCCAGGAGGGTTTGGAATGTCTCCAGAGTCAGAGACTCCACCACCTCTCTGGGCAGCCTGTTCCAGTGCTCTGCCACCCTCAAAGTCAAGAAGTTCCCCTCATGTTTAGATGGAACTTCCTATGTTCAAGTTTGTGCCCATTACCTCTTGTGCTGTCACTGGGCACCGCTGAAAAAAGACTGGTGCCATCCTCCCAGCACCCTCCCTTTAAGTATTTATAAGCATTGATGGGATCCCCTCTCAGCCTTCTCTTCTCCAGACTCAAAAGACCCAAGTCCCTCAGCCTTTCCTCATCAGAAAGATGTTCCAGCCCCCCTAATCATCTTCGTAGCCCTACCAGGAGCTAAGTTTTTCAGACTATATACATCTTATTAACTTCTTGGCCCATCTTCAAACCTGGTTAGGGAGAATGTTTACAAGAATACGTTGTATTGCTTTGCTGCAGTCCACAGAGCTGTTTTGAAAGAGCTATTGCCTGGTTTGATGCTGCATTGTGCTGCTAGGAAAGGTGAAAGAGGAAGATGAAAACAGGCAAGCAGTTATAAACCACTTCTAATGGAGCCCAATCTTTGAAAATGACATGTAGAAGGGTTGTGAACACACAGAAAGTTTAAATCTTGTTTGAAAAAACAAATAGGTAATGAAAAAAAATTAAAAGGGGGAAGTGACAATCTATTTCAAACTATTTTAAAAGATTATGTCAATAACTTTTGCCAAGGTAAGTGTTTGAAAGAATCTTTCTGAAATGGTACAAGAAACAACTGAAATTTATTTTTCAAATAACCATAATATCAGACTTTTTATAAGTAGGGTCTCCCCAACAAAGTATAGTCTTATTTTCTGCTATGAGTAGACATTCTTTTCACTGCTGTACAACTGATAATGTAAGGGATTTTTTCATGTCATTAACATATGTAGAAGTATATAGATAATCTTGACATGAATTTTGCAACCAAAATTAATGAAGCTGATTTTTTTCATTCTTAGATTTTGTTGAAATAATAATGAAAATTATACCCAGCAATCTTAATACCTCAATTTAAAAGTTTTTTCTTTCCAGCACATCAACCCATTTTTTGGCCCACATAAATATATGAAAACTGAGCTACACTGGCTCAGTATAATGCAATTCTGGGAAGTCATCCAAATCTGGGAATTCTATTTTATGATCAGCACATCAAAAATGGACAGATAACTCATCTCATAATCAACTAAGAAAAGTATACAACTAAGGAGTTTGAAGCTGAGATTTTGTATTTTATAAAAATAATGCAAGAGACTTTCCTGTTTCCTTACTAAGAGTGCCAGAGTTTGTACTCTGAAAGACCCTTTTCCATTTACAGTTGTTTTATTAACAGACAATATAGTTCAAATAGTCTTTTATGCAGCCAAGATTTCTTCTATGCAAATATTAAAGATTTGCAGACAGAACCACAACACAGACTGGTGTTGTCTACTGTTTAAAATCTACCACAGCAAAGCTGCAATTAAACAATGTCTCATTACTTGCAAAATCTTTCCAGTCTAACAGTCTTTCTGCTTCAGTAGTTTACTGGTTTCCTCACCCTGGAATCTGAAGGTTATTTGAAAAGAAACAGACAATTTGTCTTTGCAGGACGAGTAGATTAGGGAAACACTTTAGAAAGGATGAACTCTGGAAGTAGCAGAGCTGAGTGTCTAAAATAATATTGGAAATTGCTTTCCAGTGCTGTTTATGTTCTCTGGCTTCAAGAACATGCAGTGCAGGATGATGAGTGTCAGCTAATAAACATGACAACTCCAAGAGGGAGTCATGAAATGACAGCAAAAACACCTGGTAAGTACAGCAGTACCCAGAAATCCCAAAACTTCAAAATCACAGATTTGTAACTGCTGTGGAAGGTAGCAAGTTATTAAATGTGCAGCCATTCTTTCACAGGTCTATAGCAGGTTACTTGCCATGGGAAATAACCTACAAGTCAGGTTTTCTTGCTGTTGGGCTTTCTGCCTTTGATTTTGGGGCTTGTAGGATACCCAGAACACAGTCCCACATTTCAGGTTACATTACCATTTATGGAACCTTTGTCAATGAATCACTTTAAATAATACACTTAGTTTGAGATACAATGCACACTGATTGGCAATGGTTCTCTTAAAATCTTCTCTTTAACCTTGAAGCTATTTTTTGCAACTAAATGGGTCATTTCAAGAGCAGCATTCATTATTATATCAGGTGGAAGAAAATGCTCATTTAATCTTCTCAAGTACAATTGTCTCAGTGCAGATCACTCCAAATGCTGTCAAAAGCTGAAATGTGCCACACAGTTTTTATTATTTTTGCTAGAGATTAAATGACAAAGTCTAGGCGTAATTATAGAGAATAAAGTCTTCCAGAAGTGTAAAGGAGTGGAAGTCACAGGTCATCTATACCCAAATATTTTGAAACAATAGATTGAGCATAATAAGCACACACACAAATAATCCGAAAAACAGTAAACTCCAATAAAGATAAAATCTGAAGTCTTTCTTTGGAGAAGTTTAATAGAATAGAAAAGAACAAACCAGTTGGATGAAGTTGATTCAAAACATCCTTCACTCCTTGTCATGGAGTTTAAATTAAATTCAAATCTACCTCTGATCTCATCTTCCCATCACATTCTGCAAGGACATTTCGAACCTGAGGCTAAAATTGACGAAACCAATAATTTGTAGAACAACTTGCCTTACCTTTAAGAAGGCTCATGCATATCAAAACAATAAAAAGAAACAGGGCTAGGGCCAGGGGCAGACAGGAGAAAAGAGGCAGCGGGGCAAAAAGCTGTGTACTTTGCTGTTCTTCAGCAATGTTAGTTTTATATTAAATTTCATCTCCCAGAAATAAATGGCGTTCAAAATATTGAAATGATGGACAAGTAATGAGAAACTGTGCATTTGAAAGGGCAATATGACTAAAGCAAAAAAGGTGAGGAGACAGGGAGAGGGAGAGGGAGAGGGAGAGGGAGAGGGAGGGGAGGAGAGGGGAGGGGAGGTGTAAGAACATCCAATCCTTTCTAATTCTACTTTGACTGAATTCTGCACATAACAAGGTACATCTAATGAAGTCATTTCATGTACTATTTGAGACGATACAAGGCACTCTGACCTCATTAGTGAGGAAAAATCATGAATTAGACATCTGTGTGGTGAATTACAAGGTTGAAGAAAACTGTGGCAGATGCTATACAACATAACATGGATAGAATATCATTTTAGCTATATAATTAAAACTGCAGATATTATAGCCAAATAGAAAGTAAAGTATGCCAGTTACAATTTGATAGGGACAGAAAGAAGCTGAACCTGAAGACTTTATTTGCACTTTAATTTCTGGGAGTTATCTATACACTGCAGGGGGTGGCCATGAATACAGGATTCTGAATCCTGTGTTATGAATCATTGCATGACCTGATAAGTCAGGTAGAGATGGTGACTAATTATTATATGTCTTTTTTAGTAATGACAGAAGTAATTAAATACATATATTACTGTAAATATAGGTTATCATGTGAAAAATCCATACATCACTAAAGATAAATGACAATGAAAGTTATAGTGCAGAAGGAAAACATGACAAGGTATGTGTATCTCAGAAATACACTGTAGAATGAAATAAGCAAGATAGCAACTGAACTGAATAAGTTAATGGTAAAGAATATAAGTGACACCCGAGCTGTTATTTTCATAGAATCATAGTCATTTACATTGGAAAGGACCCTTAAGATCACCAAGTCCAACCGTTAACCTAACACTGCCAAAACCACCACTAAACCATGTCCCTCAGCACCACATCTATCCATCTTTTAAATACCTCCAGGGATGGTGATTACACCACTTCCCTGGGCAGCCTGTTCCAACATTTGATAACCCTTTTGGTGAAGACATTTTTCCTAATGTCCACTTTAAACCTCCTCTGGCACAACCTGAGGGCATTTCCTCTTGTCCTACTACTTGTTACTTGGGAGAAGAGACTGATACTCATGTCGCTACAACCTCCTTTCCTTTTATGTCATAACTGCTTTTTCTCTCCCTATCTCTTTCAAACTTGTCTTTATCAAACACTCATATGTACAGTTTCAAGACATTGAAAGAAGAGTTTCAAAGTTTTCTTCAGGAAAGAACTTCAAGATGTAATTATAATAGCCAGACTATTAATTTGTGTAAATTAGTCAATGTTCCTGAAAACCAAAATAATTTTTTTATATACTGTGTACTTTGCTGTTCTTCAGGAACGTTGTTTTTCTATTAAATTTT
Source organism: Burhinus oedicnemus (assembly GCA_008921705.1). Taxonomy (NCBI): domain Eukaryota; kingdom Metazoa; phylum Chordata; class Aves; order Charadriiformes; family Burhinidae; genus Burhinus; species Burhinus oedicnemus. Next base: position 1,961,782 of record VFFE01007519.1, on the reverse strand, counting down.
ATCTCCCAGAAATAAATGTCATTTAAAATACTGAAATGAGGGACAGGTAATGAGAAACTCTTCCATTTGAAAGGGCAATATGACTAAAGCAAAAGACTTAAGGCCTCTTTTGGCAATTTTGTTGATTTACATTACCTGAGAATCTGACCCAATATAGAAATTTTTGTTTCCTTTTGTTTGCATTTACTTGTGCTATGAAGAAAAAAGCATGGCAAGCATACGGAAAAAAAAATTTACACGTCATCCAGACTCATGTTTTCTCCAGATGTTGCTCAGGAATGCATAAGAAACAGAGAAAGAAATGGTTTGTTTGCAATGAGGAAATAATTTACAAACAAAAGAGCCAAAACTGCCACTCCTCTGTAATCCTGCTGCAGAAGCTTGGCCTGGATACAAACTTCTGGGTAATCTGAGATTGAACAGTAATTTAGGAAATACAGAAATAAACATCAAAGTATACTTGAGGCCATAGTGTTAATCATGCTACCAATCTCATTTATATTTGTCTGTTGAAAAGTTTAAATGGGACTGAAGTTATTATATTCTAAGAGACATGTTTTAGGGAGTAGATTCAAAAGCAGCTGAGCTTGCCAAAAATCACTACAAAAATGTTTTTTCTCTTTTCTGAAAGCAGTTGGATTCAATGGTTATACTGTTCCCATGCCCTACAAAGCATTACAATAACTAGTGTTACCAGACAGAAGGAAATGTGGTTACAGGCGGAAAAGGCGGCTGAATCACTACTCTCAGTAGGAGCACTGTCCTAGTTCGCTATAAGCTAGTTGTGAAACCAAACCCTAGGACAAGTAGGGAGAACTACCTTCTGAAAGTGCTTAAATCAGTCTGTCAACTGCGGAAGGTACGTAAATGTCTAGGTCAAAATTATCTAATTCAGGCTTCACACAAGCTTACCTGAGCAAAATTTGGTTTTCAGCCTCAAAATCAAGGCTGAAACGGTTCATAAATGAATTGCGTTTTTCCCATTTCTGTCCTGTTTGTCTTGTTTTCCATTCTATAATAAGAGTTCAGAGAGCATTCACAGCCCTGAAAAGAGAAGGGTTTAAGACATATTCTTCTATCAATATTTCCTATTCATTAGTTTGGGCTATACATTTAGCACTCTGGCTGCTGTAAATTTCAATGCAGGTCATTGATAAAAATGTTCCTCCTTTAAAAGCTTTCTTTCTGCTTATAAGAATGGGCTGTGATAAAAACTTAATGCAGTCCATTCTATGTTCCTGGGTTAGGTACTACCAGACTTGAAAAACTGATGTTGTGGTGAGCCATGGTGATTCTGACAATCTAAATCTACCGCCTAGGTTCCCCGTAGAGTCCATGTCACACAATCACAGAATCACAGAATCACAGAATGGTAGGTTTTGGAAGGGACCTTCAGAGATCGTGTAGTCCAACCCTCCTGCCAAAGCAGGTTCACCTCAAGCAGGTTGCACAGGATCGTGTCCAGGCGGGTTTTGAATATCTCCTTCTCTGGAAAGAGCACATCCAGCAGGTTGCTCAAGGCCATGTCCCGTTGATTTTTAAATATCTCTGAAGATGCAGGTTCCACAGCCTCTCTGGGCAGCCTATTCTAGTGTTTGACAACCTTTATGGCTTTTTTTTTTTTTTTTGCCTCTAAATAGAATGATTTTATTTCATTTCCTTATCTTGTGTTCCAACTTATGTCTGTCACCTCTCACTTTCCACTCTGCACCTCTGAGAAGTTTGGCTCCGTCTTCTCTACTTTCTTGCACTAGGTGTTTGTAGGTAGCAATAAGATTCCCCTTAGCCTCTCTTCTCCAGACCAAATGAGCCCCATTCTTTCAACCTTTCCTCACAGGGCATAGGGATCAGCCCCCTCAATGATTGTGATATCCCTCTGCTGATCTCAATTCAAAATGTCTTTCCTTATGCCAGCTCTTTGAACAGAACTCGGTATGTATCGTTGGCCAATTCTATGTGTGCATCTGCTGTTCTCTTCCTAATTCAAGTAGAAAGAAAATATTCAATCTTTTCATTTGCATCCTGGATTGTTTACAAGAAAGAACCTCTGCTCACCACTCCCTCTAGCAGAAAAGAGGTCACACGTGCTTGATTATTACACAATCAACAAATGTCAGAAAATTGTTGGAACAATTGCCTCACAAAGTATATTGAACAAATCGTCATGAGCTTCTCTTAATATTGTATACTTTTAATCCTCCAGTTGCTAGGTATATAGAGCAGAACATATTATTCACTACATACATACATCTATGGACAACTTTAATTTGCATTTTCCTTTATTTCCAGTGCAAGCAAGCTAGAATAGCTCAGACTCCTTGGAGCCAGATTTTAATGAAAGGCTATAGCTTAGGCTACTTTGTTCATTAATTCTAAATTTAGCCCTGGTATTAAACTGAACACTGAAGCAATGGGGGGTTTTTTTATAACATCACATCTTAACTCTTACAAATTAAATTATTTGTACCAGTCGACTCAGAATTCAAAACAGAGAACAACTAAAAAAGGCTCCTTTTTACAACTCAGAATTTACTTTAACAACCACATTTCTTTAAATCAATACTCTACTCCCATTTTGTAAGATTTCTGTATTGGAATGCTTGGCGTATTTAATGAGTTATGAGACTTCATAAATTATAGAATGGAATCATACAATCACAGAATGATTTGGGTTGGAAGCAACCTTAAAGATAATCTCGACCAACCCCCTCGCCATGGGCAGGAACATCTTTCACTAGATCAGGTTTGTCAAAGCCTAGTCCAACTTGACCTTGAATGCTTCCAGGGATGGGGCATCCACAACTTCTCTGGACAACCTGTTCCAGTGTCTCACCACCCTCATCGTAAAAAATGTCTTTCTTATATCCAATCTAAATCTACCTTATTCCGGTTTAAAACTGTTGCCTCTTGTGCTGTCACTACAGGTCCTGGTAAAGTCTCTCTCTGTATTTCTTATAAGCTCTCTTTTTATATTGAAAGGCCTCTATAAGTTCTCCCCGGAGCCTTCTCTTCTCCAAGCCAATCAACCCTAACTCTCTCAGCCTGTCCTCATAGGAAAGGTGTTCCATTCCTCTGATCATTTTTGTGAATCTCTTCTGGAACCACTCCAACAGGTCCATGTCTTTCTTGTACTGGGGGCCCTGGAACTGGATGCAGCACTCCAGGTGCGTTCTCACAAGTAGAGGGAGGGACTCACCTGCTGGCCATGCTTCTTTTCATGTACCTCAGGATATGACTGGCTTTATGGGCTGCAAGCACACATTGCTGGCTCATATCCAATTTTTTGTCCACTGCTATCCCCAAGTCCTTCTCCGCAGAGTTGCTCTCCATCAATTAATCCCTCAGCTTCTGTTGATATTGCGGATTGTCCAAATCCAGGTGCAAGACCTTGCACTTGGCCTTGCTGAACTTCATGAGGTTCACATGGACCCACTCCTTAAACCTTTTGACATCTCTCTGGATGTCATCCCTTCCCTCAAGCACATCAGCTGCACCACTCAGCTTGGTGTCATCTGCAAACTTGTTGAGGGTACACTCAATACCATTATCTATGCCATTGATGAAGATATTAAATAGTATTGGTCCCTGTACGGACCCTTGGGTAACCATTTGTTATTGGTTTTCACTTGGACATTGAGCCATTACCTGTAACTCTTTGGCCATGGCCACCCAGCCAACTATTTATTCATCCATACCTCTCCAATTTAGTGGCAAGAACGTTATGTGGCACAGCATCAAAGGCCTTGCAGGGTCCAGGTAGATGACATCTGTAGCTCTTTCTTTGTCCACTGATGCAGTCACTGCACTGTAGAAGGCCACCAGATTAGTCAGACAGCACCTGTCTGACTCTAATCACCTCCCTGTCTTCCATATGTTTCCATATGTCTTCCAGGAGGATTGGCTCCTTGATCTTACTGGGCACAGCAGTGAGTTTGACTGGTTCGTAGTTCCCAGGTTCTCCTTTTTACCCTTTAAAAAAATGGATGTGATATTCCCTTTTCTCCAGTCACTGGGGACTTCTCCTGACTGCCATGACTTTTGAATTATGATGGAGAGTTGCTTGGCAACTACATCAGCCAATTCCCTCAGGATCCTGGGAATCATCTTGTTGGGTCCCAAGGGCCTGTGTGCATTCAGATTCCTCAGGTGGTCTTGAACGTGATCTTCTTCTACAATGGGAGGGACTTCATTCCCCTAGTCCCTACCTTGAGTTTCAGGGACTTGAGAGGTGTTGGAAGAGTGATTACCAGTGAAAACTGAGGCAAAATTTGTTGAGTACCTCAACCCATGTCAGTTGTCACTAGTTCTCCTGTCTTATTTATCGAGGGGGTTGTGTGTGGTATATTTTCTTTAATCTTTCTTTTCTGAGCAATATACCTGTAGAAGCCCTTACTATTATACTTCACATTCCTTGCCAAATTCAGCTCCAGTTGTGCCTTAGCTTTCCTGATCCCATCCCTACACATCTGGGCATCATCCCTGTATTCTTCCCAGGATACATGTCCCTTGTTCCACTGCCAATGCATTTTCTTCTTATGCTTTCGTTTGACCAAGAGTTCCTTACTTAGCCATGCTGGTCTCCTGCCTTCCTTACCTGATGATAAACATTTACATTATTTTGCAAGAGAGCAACCAGACATTATTCAAAAGAAGAAAGGTCATAGGAAAAGAAGTTCAACAAAATAAGATTCACCAATACAGTTAATACAGTCATCTGTGGGACTGTGATTTTGAATATCAAAACAGGGAGTATGCCCAAAATGCTCTTAAGTTTTAAATAGCGGATTATTAAATGAAGGAAAAAGTTTGCATCAAGATCAGGAGATTATGCTTAAATTCACTGTATTTCAGTATGTTTATAGGAATAATAAACTGATTTGCTAGGAACTGAGAGGAAACTTTTTATAGTTCTTATGAGGCCACAAGTTCCACAAAAATCCCTCTAGGTATTCATAAGATTTTTTTGAAGAAAAATATGGTAAACTCATGTGAAAATATAATTTTTATTTTGATGACTAAGGATTTAGCTTGCACAGAACATTATAGTTCTACTGTAGTGGCCATTCTGGGATGGATTCAGTTGCTTAAACATAAGCACTTAATGTCATCTGAGATGCCACAGGTATCCAAGTTACGTGAGTAGGACTTGCAGCCAGGTTCCTGGACTTCCCAGAGATCTATGCCATGCTGGAGGAGCTGCTGGAGACCAGGTGGGGTGCCTCGCAGCCTCTAAAATAACAGCTAAATGACTAAAACTTATCTCCAGGCTTGTTTTCTACTTGCTCTCGCTTAAATACTTTATGTCTTCTTTGAATGTATAAAATAAATGAAATGTATTTGCATAATGCATGGCAGCTTAAGTAATAATGTAAATTGCATTAAAAGTCACTCTGATGTTTAACACATGCAGTGTTACAGGCTTCTAATATAGTTACCTCAGTTAAAGACCTTAAAGTAAATGCAACAAATCTGACTCCTGTGTTTCCATCTTTGACACATCTATCTCTCTATTTACACCTTTTTCTCATCATCTGTTGTTCTTGTGACAGTTTAGGTGAGCCATATACTTAAAAACACACCTTCTAAACAAACAGTCCTGTCATACAGTTCCCCTGTAGAATTTGTATAACTTTCCTATGAACAATATCACAGTTATCCATTACTCCAGTAAAATGCACCAGGAAATTGAGGTTTTTATAAAATATATTTATTGCTGGGGTTTTTTTTAAGCCATAGCTAGACTTTAGACCCTCATATTCACAATACTTTATTTTACTTCTACTGTACAGTTTCTGTTGAAGTTTTTATCTCCTATCTGTTGTGACCAATGTGGTACTGTCTCTAAAGTGATGCTTAAAATTTGTTCTGAATTTGCAAGTCTGGTTGTTTATGTCTTTTTATTAACTGACTCAACTTTTGTAATTGTTATCTGCATGAAAGTTTTAAATAAAAAAAAAAGCAGCATTTTGTTAAAATCTCTTAGCTTCCTTTCAATGTGTTAGACACTGTATGAGGCAATGAAGTAGTATCATCACCCCTTGAAACTTCCATTGCAGTTCTGTATCCCAGACGATACTCCAGTTTGATCACTGGTTATAACGTAAACCTCTAAGAATTGCCTATGAATTAAATATTGTAGTGATAATACTAAATGTATCATCTATCATAGCAGAAGATCTTCAAAGAGTTCAGACAACGGTAGAAAATCCGAAAGTGTGATTTAGATCTTAATATTAGTTGAGGGCGGGTATAACGTTTTACTCATTAATAAGGAACACAAATGATTCATCAGCAAAACGAAATATTAAAAAAAAAAACAAAACAATGCTGAAAACATTGTTTACAAACTATGAAAAAAGTTGTGTATTCCTACTTGGTCAGGCTTTGAATAATCTATAGTAGCAGCATCTCTTTTTTTCTATGTTATATTCTTCACTGGACAGAAACTTGAAGCACTGCCAAGTGATAACTTGATAATTTTGTGCAAATGAAGTATCTATCCAGTCATTCCAGATGGTTAGGCTGGGATACATCCCATCTAATTTTGGGCAGATAATCAAGGTGCTCCCTCTTTAGTAGATGACAATTCTTTTCATGACTGTAAATGAAGGGAGCACAAATCTGATGCTAACAGAAAATGTTAACTACCTTTGGCTCTTCTTCAGTGCTCTGGATGGAGAGGTGGAGCCCAGAACATTAAAGCCATGACAATATGATTTGTAAACAAGATTTGGCCAAGAGTGCTCAACAGAGTTCAGTTTCTTGGAAATTAATTTAGAAGAACTATATGAAAAGCAAAATTAAATGTAATAGAAGTTTAGGGACCTGGCATCAAAGCTTGATGGTCTTGGATATCAAAGGACAACTCAACTCAATTTGCCTTCAAAAAATTGTTTCAAGAGTATAGTTCATATAATAAAAGCATGAATCTTCAAATGTTCTACTTGTTCTTAAGGTCAAAATGAAAAATCTCTAACTGAAAAACAAACATGGTATTTCATGAGACCAAGAAGTGAAAAAAGGCATGATAATAAATAATGGAATAATTCGGATACACAGCAGTTTCAAAGCAGTAATTCTCCGACATGAGTCAGAAATCCCTTTGAGAGAAGCAAATCTTTCATTCTTTTTACCACCTGTTTCTTCACCTCAGGTTTAGAAAGGACAGGTCATTAAGTACAGCAGGAAGACATTATATTACAGCTACTCCATAGAGATTATATTGCAGCTGCTCCCACTGGAGAAATATCTAAAGCTAGTTGCACAGAACTAAAACCCAGTATTTAATCTTTGAAGACCTTAGTTAATTGAAGTCAATCAGGAAGCTGAATGTTTGATATAACTAAATATTAGGTTACTGAGTCATGGTTGAGAATATATATTTAATTAAATAAATATTGTGCACTATATATTATACCTATTAAAACTATGATAATTGTTGCTATGAAGTGGCTTAAATAATTAATATTCATACTGAAATAATAATTTATATATCTAATTGCTGATAGAAAATGGCAAAAAAAAATCTAAATTAATCAGACTGCTTTATTCATGAATAAACTATTTCAGAGATTTCATGGAATTTCAATGCTTTTTGTTTTATTGACAGAGTGATTTTGAGATGAAAAAGTAAAAATAAAGAAAAGCATTTAAGATGACTGGTATTTTATGGAATATTAATTTGATTTTAATACAATTATGTCAATTTTATTTAAGAAAAAATTGTTTCTTTATGCTAGATCACTTTTTTTATTCTGCAGAAATTGCCGTTTTATAATTTTAAACATAAGTAAAGAGAGATTAGCACTAAGAAGGAATTTTGTAAAAAGTGATTAGACAAAGGAAGTAGCTGTTTGGTTTTTATTCCTATTTCTGTTTCTAGAAATATCTATGTTTTTTCAGAGCATTCTATCTACACTACCTGCTTGCTCTTATTTTGCTCAGCCTTGTGGTGAAGGACTGAAATCTTATCTATAAGATATTGGCTATCATGGGACTTACTGTAGGGTGCAAATAACACTGGTTAAAATCAGTTTTGTGGGAGGAACAAGAAGGCAGCTTCCTTAAGTATCATATAAATGTAGCATCTTCCCGTTTTCAGGATCTGTGTGAGACTCCCTAAGCAAATAAGTGTTTCCTACTTGAATACTGAAAATTTGCAAAATAAATCTCTCTGTAACTTAACATAGTATCAACTGGAAGTTCATAATTTCAAATTAAATTAATTCAAATTACTTCTAGGCTAATTCATGTAAATAGGTACTAGTTTGTAGATTCCATTTGAACAGGCCTTTTTAAGAATTTGAGCCTCACTGACTAAGTTTTGACAGGACACAGTCACTAAGAGAATTTTTTTCTCCCTCAAATGAACACAAGTAATTCATATAATATTGCTTCCTTTCATCCATTGTAAGAATCATACTAATCTCAGTTTTATGATTATTTACTGTTGACCCTGCTTGGAGCAGGAGGTTGGACTAGATGACCTCCTGAGGTCCCTTCCAAGCTGAAATGTTATATCATGATTATTCTATCATTATGTGCAACTGTACATGCTGATATTAGTCCTATTGATTGCAACTTGTTGTGTTTACAGCATGTAATTTAAGTATGAGTAAATATATGCAGCAACAGGTTTTTTTACACATAAGTTCAGTTACAAGTTTAATTCAAAATTTTTCTTCCATAAAATTTTCCTACTTACAGTTGTTTCCAGGGAACGTATGAAGATGACTGGGAGGCAGCTGATAATACAGAACAAGTAATTTGATTAAATTATTAAAAAACTGATATATGCACTATGTGTTTCTCATGCATTTTCCCAGCTTCCATACTGTAACCATTTAAGAAAACTCATCATTCAACACAATATTTTAAAACATTATTGTTATATTTACCATTCTTCTTTTTGTATGTTTCTGTCTCTTCAATTACTGGCAGCTCTTCAATTATTATAAACAGTGTTTGTTTGAATGAGTGATCTGAACTTTTAATTTTAACTCTGATTACTCTTCTTATAAGATATTGTTGTTGCATCTATAGTAAGTGACTTAGAGTTTCATGCAAAAGCTGCCTAAGACACTGATGTATTATTTAAAAGAGCAAAGCTTTAAAAATCTAAGGCATTCAACAGCAGATGAAATTTGTGGTTTTTTAGTAGGATGTCACACATTTTTATATTATTAATATCTCTGTATAGGATCAATCAGGTGAAGAGCAGAGGAAATGAGACAAAATATGCCCAGTAACACTGATAATTGGCTGAAGTAACAAGGAAAATATGTATTAAAAAACCCACAGTAACTTAAAGCAGTTTTAAAAGTAGGATATATTTTAAATTACCCCTTAATTTGCAATTCCCTTTTCTAAAGAAGACATTTACCCTAAAATAAATATTATGAATATATATAGAATTCTATATGTTACCATATAAGTAAAACAGTTTTATACACAAAATTAAAAACAAAACAAAACACCTTTTTAGTCTGTTCCTTCAGTAGAGCTAATTAAAGAAAATGAGCCAAAGCACAGACTAATTTCCTCAGCACTGTGAGCAGGAACAGAGGGAAGTGGTTGGAGGGACAGGGCTGTGACCGGTCCTGGCCCTGCCAAACAGCTGGGAAGGCATGGTTTGCCCTTGGTAAAGTCGTATGGGCTGTTCCTGATACCTTCTTGCCCTTTACGTGCCCGGTAAGATTCCCCAGAGAATTTAGCCCATAACCTTCCCAGGGATTGAGGGGAGGCTGGTGGCCTCCTCACTTGTCTTGAAAAGAAGATTGAGTGATGTCTGCCTTTTGCCAATCACCAGAGACCTCCCCCAGTTACCCTTGAAGGTGATGACAGCTGCCTTCAGATGGCAGCCAGGTCCCTCAGCACCCTCAGGTCCAACCCCTCCAGTCCACTGATTTGCTGTAATGGTCCTTGACGGGATCATCCTCTGCTGTGGGCAACCACGCTCTAAAATATCTGGTAACACCATAGCTATGATAGCACAAAACATTGTTTTGTGTGATTTATTCTGCCTTCTCTCTACGGCAATACTTATTAAAAGACCAGGGCTATCAGATCTCCAGAAAATTTGGTGTTTGCAATTCTATTTAAAGATCCTGTGACTGGCAGGTAAGAAACCTGTAAATATAAAAAGCAGGATAAGGAAAATAAATACGTCTGACTGCGTAAGCAGTCTAGTCATTGCAGCAGTTATACTGAAGTAAAAAAAAAATAGAAATTGGATTTGCAAGCTTATATTTCTGTTTTTTCAAGACCCAGTAATCATAGAGGTCATATTTGAGCTATCTAGGAATGTGTATTGGAAGCCCTCAATGACCTGTATTGATCACTGATCTAATGTTATAAAGTTCTCCTTTATTAAAACCTTCTAAAAGTTCAGAAGCCATTTCAGATTCTGCAAGAGCAAAGCCTTATCAAAAACTTTTTCCAAGCTAAAAAATCATAAAATAAAAAAGCTTGATTTAACCTCTCTGTTTTCCTGCAGTGGATAGTAAAGGTGAAAGGAAAGCCTCTCTTTTCTGCCTGATGTTATGAAATCTTCTACAGTATGCTAGTCTTGATAAAACCCTTTTATGCAGAAACATCTTGTGGAAAAGTGCAAAAGAAAATCCCTTTCCTTGTCTTTCAAGATTAAACATGGATTTGAACTAGAATTAAAAATGGAGATAATCCTTAGCAATGAACATTATTAAATTCTTGATTTCAGCATTAGACCCTGTGGTCTATAGGTTTCAATACAACAGGAATTCCTGACATATTTTGTCTGATCTTCAGAGCTACTGCAAAAGCAAAACCAGTGTTTCAGAAAGTTCCACTGTGTTCTGTGAATAAGCCCTTTCTCCTAACTTAGGAACACGTGAACAGAATACAACACAACTAAATTCTGTCTATTATGCCATGGTTAATTAAAAAAAAAAAAATTGCAAAAAAAAAAAAGTATTGTTAAGAAAAGATAGTCTTGTCCTACAAGTTATTTTTCTAATGGACGTTTGGAATAAAAGCATCAATAACTATTTGGACATCTGCAGATGTGTCAGTACATCAACTTGTTTCAAGGACCTCCTCACCTCCAGAATGATACAATCGAGGAGAAATGTCTATTCTACATTTTTACTTTATAAGGAACTGCACTAAAATGTATATACTTATGTAATAATTTATTATATTTTATATGGAATTTGCATACTGTATTAAAAGAAATGGAATGCTTTTAAATCATATGTAACTCAGTGAAGATTTATAGATCTAATTTTTAGAGAAAGTGGAATTACATACATACTCTGTCTTTTAGCTGTGTCATGGTTTGGGCCGACTGGCCACTGAAACAAATGATGCTCTCCCCCACCTCTCTCTCCAAGAAGAGGAGGAAGAGAGAGAAAGAGACTTATGAGTTTAGAAAAGAAACTAAACTACTTGAATGAAAATATTAATAAAATAATAAAAAAGAAAATAATGAAATATATATAATATATACAAAACCATATCGAGCTCCCAGGTTGACAATCACATCACCATCAGGCATTGGGAAAGTCCCAGATGGACTCAGCAATGGACAGGAACTGGATTACAGACCTGGATGCAGGAATGGACAGATCGGGATCAAAGGCAGACAAACAGACAGTCTTCCTCAGACACTGGCCATTGAAGAAAGAGGGCTGACCCTTTGATCCCTCAGCTTTTATACTGAGCATGAGGCAGACGGGATGGAATACCCTTGTTGGTCAGTTTTAGGTCACCTGTCCTGTCCGCTCCTCCCCGCAGGGCTGACCCCTCTACGCTTTTCTGCTTCCAACCCTCCAACAGGGCAAACAGCAAAGTTGGCTGCCCTTGGTTGTTATAGCAATAAGTATAAGCAGGAGCCTCTCTGCACACCATTCCTTGGCATATATCATAGACAATCAGGTCTTATCACTCTGGGAGCAGACTACAGTCTTAAAAATACATCGCTAATTTCAGAGAGTTCAGCTAGTTAGAAGAGGCTTAGCTGAAAAGTAAAACTAGTGAACACAAAATTGATTCTGTTTTACCTTAAACCAGGACAAGCTATATACTTAATTTTTAAAGCATTTATTTTGTCTAAGTGCCAACAATATTTAGCCTGATTGTACAACTCAGTGTATTTCATATATCAAAAAAGTTATGTCTCATAGTAACTTCACTAGTAGGTTTTTCATTCTCCACATTTGTTAGGATGGAAAATAAAGGTGATTTACTTCAGACAGAACATCTCCAATTGGACTTTGAAGGCAAATTAGTATCTAAAGGTTTCATACGTCTCAGCTTTCTACGGGATGTTCCCTGGAGTTACACTCTTCTCTGTTCACAGTCCTCTTTACATCTGACACATCCTCCTCTGACACCTCTTGATGTAGTTCCACACCAGCACACATGAGAACTGTTAGCATTCTCATCAGCTTTACAGATAAGCCTACATTTACTCACCCATCTGTGGTAATGGGGTGTTATGTCCAGTCATTCTTCCAAAAGGCTTGATTCAGCAAAATCTTGAATCGTATGCGTAACTCCAAATATTCATCAATTTCAATTCTGGAGCTTGTTTGGTTTTTTGGTTTTTTTAAGTTTTTGCAACTTACTGTCTTTTCTTGCTATCCAAGTCACAATCGATAAGTTTACAGCACTCTTACTGAGCAGAAGTAAACTATATTTATAGAAGCCCATTTGCAAAAGAGAGTAAAATAAAAGTTGGAGCTCCCTGAAAAGAAGATCATCTAGAACGTATTGGGGTTTTTGGCTGCAGACCAAACTGATATTGCTCAGTTTCCTTTTTCTTTTACTTCATTTAATTTCATTTATGAACTAGGGTTACAGAAGAATAAAATGTGGACAGTTGAGTCTTTTCTTTTTCTTAAAAGACACTGAGTACAGGTGAAAACTGAGAAAACAGAAAAGCAAAACATAATTATGATGCAAGAGGAAACTGAAATATCTAAAACGTATTTCTCGTTGATCTATTGACTGCTAATGTGAGCAGTTGCATCAGCATTAAGCAGATTTTCCATAATATACATTACTCAGTGCCAAGCATTTGTAAGATTGAATCCAGAAATTTCAGTTTCAAAATTTAGTTGCAATTTCACCTTACTGACCTGGTCTGCAGCTGCATTTTGGTTATGGCATTATGACGCAACTACTAATTGCAATGCTTAATATATAGATAGCATGATAGCAGGTAAACTAAAAATGCCGTGGACACTGGATTAGTCCTGGATTAGACTGTAGAGAGATTGTGATTCATAAAGAATGATGACTATTTTTCATTTCCTGACACAACACACAGTGGAAGCAACTCACTGAATATTTTCTGTAAGATTTCTAAATGTCTCATCCCCAAGGAGTTTAAATTTTGAAGAATGTAGGGCATAGATACATAGCACACCATAAATCGTTTGTGCCTTGTCTGTTTTATTAAAAATAAATAAAACCTCAAATAACTGTACATATGGAGACCAATACAAAAATGTCACACCAGATTCTTAATTTCTTTATATGCTTTCTACAGCATACCAGAAACGCGAAGTACTGAAAAATAACTCCCCAGTTCAAGGTCTAAACCAAAGAACCCTCTAAAATTTGACTGTTACACACTAAAAGGCAGTGCATTTCATAGCCTGAAACACTTGTTGTATTTGACAAGTATTGTGCGTAAACCCCAATAAATATTGAAATACATCATTGTGCCATGATATGGAAGTTGTATGTTTCTAAACTATTTATCTTCTTAAATCAAAGGCTGTCAATTTGATTCCACCTCTGTCCATTACCAAACTACATTGTTTATATGTCAAACTCCCAACTCAGAAAACACTGGAGAAGAAAACGGGAACCGTATTTAATCTTACTATAAACATTGTGCCTTTCTTATGCATTTTCACTTCTAATTCTCTGCTTTTTTTGTCCTTTACAGGAAAAGAATTTCAGCTCTGTGTCAGAATTTGCTAATACCTTTGGAGAAAAATTCTCCATTTATTCAAACTAAATCTTTTTTAAAAGGATCAGCTCTTAAAGGTCTCTCCCTTTTAAAAGCATCAAAGTTCTGAAATCATCTCAGTTTTACTTTTGACTTTTTCTAGAGGATTTAATTTTCTGAAAAAACTTAATTTTCAGTTTAAAAAATTTATTTGTTTTGGAACACAAAAGATTACAAAATCAAAGCAAATTTAAAAATCCCAATGGCATAAAATAATGATGCAGCATCTTTTTGGTTTGGAGGTTTATCAACAATTCGAGATTTTGACGCTCCATCTTTCATGTCAACTACTAGTTGTGGTAACAGAAACACCTGGGTCAGAGAAAGCAGCTGAGTTCAGCAATAGGATATGACATTGAAAATGTGATTCCTTCACCTAAACACAAAGAACTAATTGATTCCAGCGGGTCTTGTATGTTCATACATCCCCATATGGAGTACTTCTGCAGATAGCAGACACATTTATTATCAGACTATAAAAACTGAAGGAGAGTGTGATGTGAAAAAGAGTTCTCATTATCTTGGGCAACTTGTAAAAGAATATTATTCATTGAAGAACCTGAAACTGAAGTTCCTGAAAATGAGGGGATTCCTCAGCCACCTGCAGGAATGCAGCAGGGTAGCTGCTACACAGTGAGTAGTTTAAAGTACACGGTGAAGTAGTTTGAAGACAACTGTTCAAGCTTGCTGAATTCAGCAGCTGATAGACATGGCTGCTGCAGTTCCCTGTCCCCAGGTTCAACCACTAGTGAGGCAGAGCATGGGTTCTCAACAGGCCTAGATGGACACACACACTCACACACAAAATTCACACGCACGTGGCCAGTTGCCTCATGCTAACTTGGGCGGAAAATAGTGCCTTCACCAGCACCCACATAAACTCAAACAAATATGAATAACATGGAAAGCCTGATCCTATACCTTTTCTTTAGCTGACTGGGATTGAAATCCAGTAGTGGACTACACACACACACACACACACATATTTATACATACTTATATGCACAAAACAAAACATGGATAGGTCCATCAGCTGGTGTTAAACATTCAGTCTACCTTGGCTGGACCTTGGATTCCCTGGTCTTCCCAGTTTCTGGCACTTTGGCCTATGACCCCCCCCACATTTTTTGTCTCACTCACCTCTAATGCACTTGTTGGCTAATCTGTCTTGAAGTTAGCTAGTGTTCACATACATCCAGTCAGAACAGAGAGCATACCCACACAGAACATAGTTAAAAATATGATTTAATGAGAATATGGGCAAGACTGCAGTGATGAAGTGCAGGGTGCAGATGACCTGTTCACACTTTTATCTCCATTTCTGCCTGTTTTCCCAGGCTTGTTCCATCCCTTTCCCTGCCTTTGGTCATTCCAATAAATGTTCTGCAATAAGCCTTGCACATTCTCACAGTGTCCTGAATATATTACACAATAAGTTTTAGACACTCCTAAAATGCTCTTTCGCCTGCATCCCATAAGTAATCCTATGCCCCCTTCAGCAATATCCCCATTTACTCCACAAGGCATTTAAGAAGGAAGCTTCTTTCCTTGACTTCTGTTGGGGGATGAACACCCAGACACAGAGTTCATTGTTCTTGGGCAGCCCTGGGACAAGCAGACTTCTTGCGCTCATGGAGTTACTGGAGTCCTCTGCTCCTCACCAGGCCTTGGTGGCTGTGGTGATATAACAACCTAACACACTCCGAGTAGTATTCAAAATACTAAAAATTGAAAGAGTATTTGGTCCCACTGGAAGCACGGGGCACTCAGGGTATGAGCAACATTTTTGGGAGGCTTGGGAGCAGGAAGGTCAGCAAGGGCCAGTGCTTTAACTACAATCTAGGAGCCATTCCCATGAAGAAATGGCCAACTCACTTTAAAAAGGGCCTAAGAGGACACGAGTTGAAGCAAGGTACTCTGAACCAAATGGCTCAGGGTATGAGGATGGCTCCCTAGGGTACATGATGAAGAGGGCAGAGGTTGTCACAGCCGATACAACTGTCTGTAAGGAGCCATTTACCTCTCCTTGCCCCAGTCCTTTCTCTGAAAAATGGGAGCAATGATATTGCCCTATCTTAAAGGTTATAAAAGTGCATAATATCTGACAGATACTCAGAAATCATGCCACTATTGTAACAAAAGAAGAAAGCATTTCTAATGGTGAACAGTGTTTCCTTATCCAGGCTGTTAAAGGCTACTTAGATCTTGTACACCAAGTTATTAGAAGTCCCATGTCTCCCTCTGTCTGCATGTTTGGTTTCCATCTGAAGAACAGCATGGAACAGTGCATTGTTATTACAATATGCAGTCAGTATATATATGACTACCGACAATGTCAAAGGATTTGGAACTAGGAATCACTCCCCACTCTGAGAACTTATGTGCTCTTCAGGAACTTAAAACTCTCTTGTACATGTAGTAAGTAATCATATGGCTCAGTTTTGAGATATTTTTGGGAGAAAGTAACAGCCGTAGTAAGGTTGGGCTCCACTATTTAAATTTTTTTTTTCTCTGCTGGTGAAAGAAAGGGGATAGGAGGCAAGATAATCTTTCCTTAAACCACAAGCTTAAGACATCAAGACTTTCAAAGGAATGATGACAATTGTGATGTGTACTGTGAATACAGAGAGTTGTTTAAATTACTCACTTTCTGGCATGCTGAAAAAAGTTATTTCCTGTCAAGAAAGATCAAACAAGTAGGTATAGGGACCTACAGAACACAAATATAACAAATTGCCTTGAAAAGTAACATGTCAGGGAGTTCCTCTGTTCCTCTGCCCACAGTGGTTAGAAAAGCACAGCAGGAAGCCAGGAAGCATGCACTTGTTTTTAGGACAAAACCCATTTTCTTTGGATAATTAAATAATTAAGTAATAATAATTATGGCATTAGAAAAATATCATGTTAGCAGTGTATGTTTCACATATACTACACTGAGATTTGTGAGAAGCAGCTGATGTCCAGGTTAATATAGCGTATGCCAACTCAATGAGATAAAAGTTACTTTGTGGCATCTCACAAATTTTCATGTGGAATTTTTCAATTTAAAAAGTTATGATTTATTGAAACAATCTCTTAGTAAGAGAGTATCACTAAATTTTCTGGGTAAAAATAGATTTATAACTCAAAGCTTTCATAGCTTTTTAAAATCTATTTTCTGACCTTCAGAAGAAAAATACTTTTAATATTAAAATACAAATACATTTATAAAGTGACAAGCAAAAGCCAAAACTGAGATGAAATGTTTTAGAAATTACTGCAGCAGAATGTTTTGATTAATCTTTACAGATGATTTTCTTTCTTGCATTTTCATTAAGATATATTTCTCATATATTGTGTTTCTTTCCAACTCAAAAAGAAACAATTAAGCTACTTAAAAATGAGCAACTAATGCCATTATAGGTGCTCTAATGTTTTTTCAGAGTTGTATGGAGCTAGCGTGTCCGACCAAAGATTATGACAGTGAGGGGCAGCAGATGGGTAGCTCAGAGCCGTGCATGTCTACATTTAGACAACTGAATCCTGCATTTTGTGACCCTGCAAGATGAAATTATTTGATGAACATATGTAAACACATCTTCACATTCAACTATGCCACTTCTTTTAACTTTTGTTTGCTTCTTGCCAGAAACCAAGTGAAAAACTCTGTTCCCCTTAACTCTAATGCAAAATAAACAAGGGAATTTGCAAAAAAGATTACCTACTTCTACACTGATAATATAAGTTACAAGAATGTTTCAGCTGTTTGTTTTTAATAAGTTCCTTTTATTGATTCCAGGTTTTGATGGGTAGAACTTGCAAATGGAAACTTTAACATCTCACGGTATTGTTCTTATAAAGTAAGAGTGTAAAGAGGAATTAAGAAGAAAATAGAAGCTAAACTCTTCTGAAGAGTGTTGCTCTGATTTTACATTTCATATCTATCCATAATTTGATATCATTAAGTACAAAATCTGAATGCACAAGGAAATTGGCTATTGGACCTTTCTTTGGTGGTTATAGGGAGAAAAAGCAGTTGAAATATTTGCACCAAATAAAGTAAAAAAACCAAAATAAGCAGCATTTTTGTCTTTAGTGGTTAGTGTTCTGATACTTGGTTCATAAACCATATTTTCCTTATGAGTATCTGAAACTAAAATTAGGACATTTTTAAAAATTGTGATTTTATGCTTACATTCATGCTTGATACAAATCAACATTGCCTGAGACCAATACTCATATTGCAGCCATAGCAGAGTAAAACATACCACAAATACAACATAAGCTGTAGAAAGTTTTTTCATTTTGTCGTTAAAGCTACTTTGTTTCTAGCAGCTTACATTTTTGAAGTTTTATCTAAAGCTACTTTGTTTCTAGCAGCTTACATTTTTGAAGTTTTATCTAAACATAATTCTAAACGTATTCTTTCTTTCTTCTTGGAAATATATGTGTCTTAAATACAGACATGGACATTTACAGCCAGTGCAATTAGAAAGAGTTACAACAGTATCCCCAGACTACCTGGATCGCTAGGGAGAATAACAGTTGCAGAGACCAGCGTGATAGTGCCTTAGAGATAGAGAAGGTATGAAAACCACAAACAAAATGTGAAGAATTTGTTAATTTTTTTCTTCTCACTCCTTGGAAAAAAGATACTAATTTGTTGAACATTTGTTCATTTTTTTTCCCTGAACAGTTTGAGGCGATCCAGTGAATTCTGCACTAAAAAATTAAGTGCTTCCTCCAGATTTGTTTCATTCAAATTAATGATTGCTCTGAACCAAAATCCCAGATCTTTGTATATATTTACTTTCACTTTATTGCAATGTGACGACATAGTTTCTAATCTCCATCGTAGTCCAAACCCACAGTTCTGTATCTCAGCTCTTACCAGCTTTGGACACAACTTCATAGGTCTAACTCCCTTTGCAAACTCCCTTTGCAAACTTTACAATAGAGATATATTTAGACATCTTCATTAGTTTTGAACTAACAACAAAAAGATACTTGTATTTTCCAAACAAATAAACTTTTTTTCAAATATAGCCCCTTTTCTACTGGGAAGAACATAGTTTCAACCTTACTAGCATTTGTGACAGGTTTTACATATTAATGAAAATAATGAAAAATCTTGACTGTGAACAATAAAAGGGTAAACACTTGACAATATGCACAGTTATGTCTGTGTAATGACACTGTAATGGCACTGTAATAACAAACAAACGTTCCTAAAAATGTACTGTAACTGAACTAACTTGTTGAAGGACTTGAAGGTCAGTTTGAGATGAAGGACTTGGTAAATGGAAGAAGTCACATTGCCCACAGAGCTGCCCTGTCATATGAAGTATTTGCTTCCAGAACTGACTCACAGACACCTCCTTTCCAACACAATGCACTCTTGATTTGTCAGGACTGTGACATAGTCTATTAAAAGTGGATACTGGTAAGTGTCTTTACAGAGCAAGTTCTGCTGAGCAGCCTGTAGAAGCGTCACATTTTGTTAGAGCTGCTACCGTGTCCTCATGTCTCATTACATGTGGACAACTATACTGGAGGGTATCAGTTAATGAAATTAATGGTGAAAATGAAATAAAACCCGAGATGACTGTATGACAATGCCACAATACATCTGCCCACTTCAGAACAAGTTAGGAAATAAAGGCACAGCTCTCACTATTTCAGCTGGCTTCCTTATATTCTAATTGGTTTTGATGTAATTGCAAACCACTTTAAGTGGCTGTGGAAGGAATGTATTACTTCTGCTGTTTAATTTATGCAAACGTGTCTGAATTTACTATTCTCCCTTCCCTCTCCCTTAGATTACTCTGTCTTTTTAACCTCCTGTTATGGCTTGTTAGACAAAGATTTCTTTGAGTGTTTGCCTTTGTTAACTTGTCTATGCTGGGTTGAATAATCTGAGTCTAAAATGCATTGGAACCCACAGGCACTATTCACAATATACGTAATAGATAATGACAGATAGCAACTAATAAAATAATGCAAAATATAAGTATTAGGGGCCCATCACACAGTTCTAGTGACAGTGATGTTGTTTTACCTGAATATTCTACATGGCTATTATGGAGTTTTTCTTTCTGGAAAGAAGGATCTGCCAGTGAGGCATCTGCTAGATCATATCTAAGACAACATTTCTGCTGTCTTTAGTGAGTAATGCCAGATTTACCAGAGTTCCTGAGCAAAGTGGCATTCATCAGTAACAGCTACTTTTTGGAACATTTAGGCAAGGATGTGTTCTCCAGCATCTCTAATACAACAGTGGGATCCTGGAGGAGCATAAGGGAGTCCACTGGTTGCACAAAATGGGTTGGTTTGTACGGTCTTCCTAAATGGCAATTCCTGCTGCTTTTGGACAAAAACACTAGGCTAGATGAACCATTGGTTTGACTTGGGGAGGCAGTTCTTGCATTCTTGTGATAGGGCCAAAGCCAAATCCTCCCAAGTAACTTCCTCTTTCCTCTACTCCACTCTCCATTTGGAAGGTTATATGGGAAGGGAAAGACAAGCATACAGAAGAGTTTCCTGTTGAAAACTCAACACTCAGCTACTAAGTAGAAGAGATTTACAAGATAAGAGGGATCTTGACTTCACTGTCTAGTGCTTAAAGCACTCCATCAGGCGGTGGAGTCCTGGATTATGCTCCCTGTTTTGTGTTTTACATTTAAGAGTCATTGATTTTAAAACACCTGTAGTAGTATAAAGGACTGATTCCCATCTGTGTTTCCTAGCCACTAGGATAGTTAATAATGCTTTAGGCCTTTAGCTCTGAAGAGAGGCAATGAAGTATTCTGGGACTGTTGTTAAATAACAATATAGATTCTTTAAGTTTTAAATTTGGATCCTACATGGCTCAGTCCTACAGAGATAACAATTTATGATAGTCATAATCTTTGTTATCATCATGCAATTCATTTCATTTTCCCCTTAGCTCAGCACTCATGATTATAACTTTTATAAAGTAATTTCAGTCAATATTCTGCAGGACCTTGATTCACAAGGGCATACAGGGATGGGAAAGAGAATGTAATGTACCACATAAAAAACTCCAGATATATTTTTCTTGGTATTGTTTAGTTCACTTCCTTTTCTACTCAGTCAAGATATGTATTCTGCTGAATTTTTTTTTCTCTCTTTGTGTCAGGTAAAATGGAAGGGAAGTAATTTCACAGTATACCACATATCTTCACCTGTTGTTTCTCAGGTAATGAATAAAGTTATGCACATTTGGCATTTATTTAGCTTGCTCATATGTTAGGCTGTACTTTCTTGAATAAATCACTATGCTCCTTACACTCATGTAGACAAATTAGGATAGGTAAGGGAGTCTGGGAGAGAGGCATGAAACTGTCTAGGCATTGCTATCATCTGAGCAGAAACAAATCTGAACCTCTAGTAAACTAAGTATCTTAGTGCAGAGATGCCAGATCTTTCCTATAAAAGCTATACATTGAGGAATTCACAAAATAAAACTTTCAGGGTGCCATTCTGTTAACAGAAAGGTAATAAGAGATTAAAAGATAGCACTACAGAAACATTATATAATTGTTAGACCAGTGCCTCACAAGCACAGCGTTTTTTAATCAGAAAGCAATCTACTCTTCTAAAAATACACAGGTTATCTTGTGGAATGTTGGCAGAATGGTTTTCATCTACATCCTATTAAAAAAACTAAACTAAGTATGGAATGCTCAGTTATTATTTTTGTATTTTCCCATTTTGATTGTTTCCCTGCCTGTATGTGAACAGGTATCTTTTCATGAACCTCTTGCCCAGATCCTGCAGATCACTGATAATCCAGAGATCAGAGAAACAGCCTTAGATTTAGCTGCTCCAAGAGCTTCTTTGATTAGTCCTTCTACTCAGATGAATTGTCGCAAGTAACCCTAGCTGCTATAAATCTTTAGGAGTTAATCTGTTTTTTGCTAGAATCTGTCTGATAAAACAAGGGACCAAGATCAGTGTTCTGTTACATCATTAACATATAATGTCCATCATCACACACATACACAAATACACATGCACACATGAGGTTTGATGGAAGTTGGCTAGTTAAAAGGGTGTTCTCTGTGCCTTGATCCTAAAATATCAATAGTCTGAAGGTGCTAAGGGCTTAAAAGTTGTAAAATGCATTCATTTCACATGACACCCGATCCTGTCTAGAACTGCAGCCATGAAATCTGTGATTTTTCCTGCTGATTTCATTGGAAACTGAACTGTACATTTATATTGACATAAACAGAGTTAGCAGAAAGACTGACATTCATGTGAATTCAAGGAAGACTAGAAACTAATAATTATTTCATTCTATACTCAATATATTATGAGATGGGGGTTCATACTGCTTTAACTAGTATGAAAGAGATGGCATGATATGAGGAAAATATTCACTGTTAAAATCCCCATGGAACTCATTATAAAGATGAATTGATTACAATGCTGAAAAAAGTATGAAAAATTAGACTGAAAACAAAAATTAATATCACATGGGTTTTGGCCTTATGTTTTAGGGCTTTTTTTAATATGCTCTTGTTTCATTGCATTTTGACATTTTTGTTACTTGGCCATCATTGAAAATTTATTTGTGATGCTAGAGAGGATTTGGAAAACAGCAGAAAGGCTGAGAGAAGTGCAATAGAACTTAACAAGTTGAACTGATATTTTGGGGAAATAAAGGATTTTCTTGTTGCTTTTCAGCAAAACTTTCATTTGGCAATTCTACAAAATATGACCCTTGCTGCAGCCACAATGTCAAAATATGAGGAAAAAATGAGAAAAAGAAAATAAAGGTCCTACAGAATTTTCCAAGCACAAAACTAACTCTCAGGTGATAAAAGTTAAGTATTTATGGGCTTTTTTTTCTGTTTGTAGCTTTGGTTATGAAGTCTTGGGGAACTGACTCTAGTTGGCCCTGCTTGAGCAGAAGGGTTGGACCAGATGACCTTCAGAAGCCCCTTTCAACCGCACAGCTATTCTGTGATTCTGTGATTCTGTGTTAAAAATTTTACCATCTGTGTTTGAAACAAGTCAATGAACTACAGAATAAAAAAAAAAAAAAATTCTTTTTAAGTTACCTGTAAGTTCAGAGGGAAATTAGATCTGTGTTGTTCACTTTGTTTCTTTGGAAAAAAGTGAGTACCTAGGCCGAGCAGCTGAGCTTAATTTGAAGATGCCTGTCAACTCCATATGAGATGGAGTTGGGTAGGGTACAATCATAGTGTTTTCACTCTGATGAAGTAGTGAAGTATTGTTCAACAAGGTGAAATGGTTTATGAAAGCCAGAATCTTCCTGCCCCATTCCATTACCTCAAACTCCTATAATGACAATACATAAAAAGATTCCCGAGTTGTAGCAAGGTAGGAAAGATAAAAAACAAACTTACAATGCATCTATATGATGTTTGGAAGGCAAGCATAACCCTCATCTGCCTTCCTCTAAACTGGTGTCAACTTCTGTAGGCTCAACCAGTCCACACTCTGTGTCGCTGTTTTAACATGATTTCTCAAGCTAATGTGATACTGAATACTTATATTCAATATCTTTATAAGCATGTAATCAACATGTGAAAAAAAGTGAAAAAAATGTTTTGACCCAAATGATGGGGTTTATTCTTATGAAGATTACTTTCTTAAATCAGCTATGTGAATATTTGGCTTAATTTTAAATGATTTATTAATCGCACATAAAATTGTATTATTACATTACATTATAGTTACCTATATGAAGATTTCAATACTCTTAGCCCTGTCTAAGTGTATTTTTTCCTTTTTATTTCCTATAAAAATGAATTCCCTATAATCACTAAGGGAACCAATGATGAATAAGATCAGTTCATACTCACATACTAAGAATGTATTCTGTTTAATGTAGTAGTATTAACTCTTGTTCTAAATCCAGATATTGAAAGACTTTACGTAAGTGCAAAACGCAAACTCTTAGGGTCATATCCAGTTGACCAAATATAGATCTCAAGTGCCATTTGAGCTGCTTTGGGATATTCCTCCTGGTCTGCAGATACTTCTTTAAAAATGCATGGGCTCTCCATAGATCTCATATCAACGAGCCCTATGTAGATAGCTGAAATGTCCATGAGTATCCACAACGGTACTTTGCATATGTGTACAGGCGCTCAAATCTTACTCCAACGTGCCTACCTTTCCATTACAGTCAAATGAGTGCTTGCATCTTTCTGTAGACTATTGGTTACAAAGCAGTTGATAAGACATTGGTGATTTGCACCATTTGAAATACCGTATGTTATTCTATTCAGCCCATACTCTTCCAGAAGGATGTGGGACTTCCATAGATCTTGTGTAAGATCTGCAAATGTGTGACATCTTAAAAGGCACCAAAAGCCTTTGAAAGGGTGCCTGAATCAAGTCTAAAATCTTCCACAAATACAGTGGCATCTTGGATACTACCTTACAAGCGGACACATAAATGTAGGTGTCTAAATCTGCTTTGCAACTTGTCCACATTGTCTTTCACTACAAAGGAGAGCACACACAACAGCTGTTTTAAAACTGAGGTTATGACATTTAATTTCCCTACAGTGCATGGTATTTTTGTTACTTTTGTCTAGTCATTGGCTACCGAGACCCTATGAATTGAAAACAGAGCATCAGCTGACACTGCACGAAATTATCTACAGGACAAAAATTACAGTAGCATCAAAACTGAAAGATAATCAAAGCTGTTAATAAAAGTATCTCTTTTGCAGAAGAAAGCTTCTTTGTAATGCAATCTAAATTGAGATACTGTTGATTACAGATCTAAGATTACAAGAAGCATTAAACATAGACACTTTCTCAATTACTTTGCACTAAACTTCTCAATTACTTTGCCTTGAAGTCCCTATTTGTAGCTCATGGCATTTGTGCTTAACAATATCTTGTATCTATTGGATTAAAAACAAAAAAACTTGTTTCCTTTTTAATTTTAAATAATTAAAATATAAAATTCATCAATTAATATTTTAAATTTCTTGCATAATTGGAAGCAGATAGGAATCTGAATTCTTTCATTCGTTATGCTAGACAGTCACCACTTTATATGCACCACAAAAGCTTAAGTATAGTAAGTATTTGCAGCTGTTTTGTAGCAGATGGCTATAGTCAGCATCTGATTTTTTTTTAGTGCTATTGAGTGCACAGCACTTGATTCAATGGCCCAATTATAAAAAACAAAACCAAAAACCCACTGACCATTTTAGAAGATACAATTTGTCTTTTATCTCCTTTTGCCTTATAATTTCCGTATAGCTTCATCATACAATTTCCTCAGCTTGGTTAAGATTTTTTGGGTTTCGTATTTTTCAAGACTCCTGCTTGATAGTTTTTGAATTAGCATTGTATTGCCATTGAATGCCCTGCAGACATCCTCTCCTCAGAAGGAAACTTATGCTGATAGTCTTAAGTCTTTCTTTCACAGCTTTAGAAAACTTATAAATATTTCAGTCTTGTTTGGAGAAGAGCTGGCAATCAGGAAAGTAATAATCAGGTGAGATTTTTCCAAGCACACTATAAACCTAAAAATTATCCACCTGGTCTAAAACACCACAAAATGAGACAAATTAGTCCAAGCTACCTTAGACAACTTTTAGCCCATTCCTCTTGGAAGGGAGGAGGGATCCAGAGATTATGAGGGGTTGCTCTACAGGTTCCTTAATCTATAGTCTGTAGTCCACTGCTGATCTACAATGACACTTAAAGCAGATCAAAACAATATTGTTCTCATAATTGCTTTTTTTTCCCAATGAAGTTCAATGCACAACTGTCTATAAAAGTGTATATATCTATGTACACATATGCAAGTCATTAAAAATCTTTAACTGAACAATAAATAATCCTCCCACTAGACTGTATTTATTAATTTCTAGCTTCATAGTGACCCTGATTTTTTATGTTAAACCTATGGAGAAATATCTTTTCGCTGAAGTTCCTTTACTGTTTTTTACTCAGGTTTGGTAGGCTCTTCATGGAGAAAACTGCTCAGGTTTGGCACTTTGAATTTCTAAAGCTTTGCTGAAGGTCAGTAATTTCTGCACTGCACTGAAGAAGGAAGTGTTGGAGGCTTTGCATCCAGGAGACGTATCAAATAAAAGGAGACAACTACTTCTAAAACACTAAGTTCTGCCTCTGTAAATTTTAGGATCTTCATAAGAGCGAAGTCAGCATATCCCAAGGGGACATATTAATGAAGTCTTCATGGACGTCTGATTAACATATAGTTTCTGTTAGTCAGAGTTTAGTTAATCAGATGTCCACTTGATTCTAGAATAATTCATTCGAGGGTATATTGAGAATTATCTAAGCAGTGTCTTAGAAGTATCTTAGAAACCACTCATACTTTGCAGTTTGATTGGCAGATACATTAGACAGCCCTAAGGTTTGCTGTTGCCACCCTTACAAACAGTATTTTCCCTTTCCCATTTATACTTTACTTTACAACTTGTTCTAATGCAGTCTCAGCTAGTCTGAGCATCATGAGAAAGGACAATGAAGGGAGCAACTCCAAATGAAAATTCTACAGCTCTTTTGTTCTGGTCTATAGCATAACAGAAGCAGAAGATCTGATAAACGCAGAATTAAAAGTGGAAGAAAATTGTAAAAGAGAGGAAGTCATAAGATCTATAAACCATACTGAATAAAATATCAGGTGAGGTGCTTGGTTTAACACTGGTTCTCCCATGCAGACTATTAAATAGAATAATAACTTGATAGCTGGAACCCAAGGTATCTTAATTCTATCTCTCTAGTTTCAACAGCATCTTTTGTAGTAAATTTAAAGTTGTTTGGAGAATTGAATTATTCCTCCCGCCTCCCACCCAGCAGATGAACTAGCCTAACATATGGAGAAATCAAGATCAGGACTCCATTATGGAAGCTGCTGTAACATAATTTGGGAAGAGCTACTTTAAAAGACAGTTGTCATACCATCACTTGGGAAAACTTGGCCCTGCTTTGAGTGGGGTTTTGGAGAAGATGACCTCCAGATGTCCCTTCCAACTAAATAATCCTATGAATCTGTGATTCTAAAGCCTGTTTTATCTTTCAAGGAGTTTGTGGCTTAATAGAAGACAGGTCACAATAGCCCATCCTGGAACAAAAGTAAGCATCAGAGCAAAAGATGACAAACTACCATACTACTACATACCATGCAATGGTCCTTATGCAAATCAGAAGGAATGGTTACAAGGAGAGTGAGCTATAAGACTAATTTGTCCAACTGGAAAATTATGTCAATAACTGCCCCCTACTTAATTCAGGGCTTATGCATAGTTGAAAGATGGTGGGACTTCAGTGCAACATCTTGTGACAGGACTACTGAGAGCTGTCAGGCTTGTTACTTCTCTGGTAAATCCACAAGACTACTGCTTCCAGATATGTAAGTATCCTGGTAGACATCACTGCACTGGCTGTCCTTAGTACAGGTTTTTAGTGCTTTCTTTACTGTTATGTGGGTTAGAAACTAAGCATAGTAAAGGGAGATTTTCCCTTTCTTCATACTTTTCTTTTGTCTTTTCTAATCAAAGGTAGACAGTTCAAAAATCCTTCAGACTCAGAAAGTAAGGCCTAAGTTTAGGTTTTAATCTGCCCTTGGAATTTCAAAACATAATGAACATAATAGAAATATTTCTTTCTTTAAAGTACCTATCGCAGTTATGTTGTTCTCATGTAAAGGACATAGTTTACTATCTTGCACAACAGCACTAAACCACATTGATCTACTTGCATTGTATCTCCCCATCGTTGTCTAGTTAAGAGTGCACCGAATAATATCATTCTGTAGGAACAGACTGTTATTTGAACATGCTTCTCTGAAATTGTTATGGGTGCTTGAGTGATAACTGATTGGATGACCTACCCACACTCTAATAATGAACAGAATATAAAAAGTAATACAGCATATTAAATTGAGGATATAAATCTCTTTCTATTACTACTGTCTTCCACAACACTAATGGAAAGTTCAGCTTTTTATGGCAGCTTAAATAAGAACTGGAAAATGATGAAGCAGGCAGGATTAATTGAATGCCCAGGAGACACCACTGTTGCTGGTCTGCCTCCTCTCTTTTGGTCTCCTGCACTCACCCTACAGTACATCTATGCGTTCACTCTCCATTTAAATAGTTTATTTGTGGCAGATTGGGCTTTAATGGGGTTTTTTTGCTTTGTTTGATGAGATTAATTTTCTGCAAACCACAGGGGCCATTCTTATGTTGATGGTACATGTTTGTGCATAAAACTCAAAATTTCCAGTTAGGATACTTGTCCACTCTGTAACTAAGACAAATCAGTGGTATCAGACCAGAAGCCTTGTTGCTAAAAAGAAAAAGGTTGTGCTGGTTCTGTGTCCAGTACAAAAGTGTGACTCAGACATTTCCCTTAACCTCATTTGCGTCAACTCTCTTTGAAACAATGTTCTTGGGTTTACTCTGCATAATAACCCACCCGACGTGCATATAAATTAAATTAACTCTGTGAAAGAAAACTCAACTTATGAAGTTTAAAAGAAACAACTATATCTGATGTTGACAGTTTACTATTTTATAGAAGTCTTGCAGACTTTTTTTTGTTCAGAGTGAATTTGGCTTTGGTAATAAGAAAGAGAGGTTTTTGTTGGCTTATTAAACTCTTTTGTTGAAGTATATTGACTTAAGGTTTAACAGCAACACTGAAGATAGAAGTTAATTACTATTCAGTACCTTTAATTGCAAGCTACAGTTCAAATACTTTGGGACGAGGTAAAGAAAATAACACTTGTCACCAGTAATTACAGCCAGTTTTCACCACCCTGCCTTGAAGGCACTGAGCTTCCGTTTTCTTAAGAGGTCACAAAAGATAAATGAGTGAAAGGGAGATCAAACTTCTAAAAAATCCAAATAACACTTTGCTTTGAGAATTCTTTTCTTTATCCTCAAATACTTCTTGTCATTCACGTTTAACATTGTCTCAACCCCAAAAAATGCATTTAATTTCTATTCTTTTGTTGTTAGCCATCCCAGGAAGTCTTCGTATCATTTACTTTTGCTTACTGTGTAATACTCACAAGGTCTGAGGTTAGGAATGAGATGATGATTGTGCTTTTTTTTTAACAATCTCCCAGAAAGGTCTAGTTGGCCAAGTACAACCTTGTAAGCAAAATGTGCAAGAGAAAAATAAACAGAAAGCTCTATAAAAATGAAATGGTCAAAGGGAGACTGTGATTGCTTCTAAAATTCACAGTTACCACTTTTTCTTCTGTGCAGCACATGTGGAAAACATAAACAAGTAAATGGAAGAAGAAAAATTACATCAAGCTGTTTCTTAATTGAGCTCTAATGGGTCCCCTTTGAGACCCATCATAACAGAGAAATTCATAGGTAGTCTGATTTGCATCTGTGCATTGAGCTGGCTCACAGGTGTTTACCTTTGTTATCTAGCAATAACAGCCAGTTTTTAGGACTGGCATGTGATCTAAATCCTCCTCTCATCCCTTGTAAGCAACACAGCCCAGAGCCTCAAAAATAAGTGTGCTGATAACTCTCTGTGAAACTGTATTTCCTTTAAATGTCTGCACCTAAGAATAACTATTTTTAACCTTTTCTCACAAAGTTTCTAGGATGTATAGGCGAGTTGGATAGTAAGAGTAGAAGACAGAAAGCATAAAACCAAAAAATGTCTCTGCTAGAGAGTCTACCATCACCACAAGCTTTAGCTGCTTTCTAGTGATTATAAATTGTCACTGATGGAAGTGAGGTGAATGGGTGGTTTCAAGACAGTGTCTCGTGAATTAGCAAGTGTATCACAAAATTCCCATTTACAATGTACTGGTAATTTTCCTGCTTTTGTGGGTCTGCCTTCATTGCACACACAGTAATGTAACCGGTTCTCTGAAATGGATTGATCTGGAAAATATTCCACCTGTTGAGAGATGAAATACTGCAAAGAGATGAGTAGAGCTTATATTGCCGTTGAAACTACTCTATGCCTAAAAAGAAGACTTTTGTTTCGGGTGCTGAGCTTCACTCACTTAGTGACCACAAACTATGTGAACTGCCTAGAATTATTGGCACCTTCCTTTGAGGTTCTTCACTGACTTTATTCAGATCACTCAAGTACGTTATGGTCTGCTTGGACAGGCTCTAAACTGCTGCTGTACGTAAAAGGAATCCTAGCTGTTGGACTGGTTCATGCTCATAATCCTGGGTCATTTTTTTCCTCGAACTTTCATTGGTCCCTAGTGCTCAGCTGTAGTCAGAGAGGAGTTAGTTGCAAGGCAGTTCAATGGACGGTTGTTTTCTTCCTGACTAGTCTCCAGAGGGAACTCTTCATGAAGGCTGTATATGCTAGCATGTATGAACTTAAGAGGAGTAACAAGACATACTGACAGTTTCAGAATCAAAATGTGCTGTTCTTATATAGGATCTTTTGTGTGCTTTTCTTCAAAGTTCATCATCTAACATCGGTTTTAGATGGTTTAGGTACTTGAGATGTTCAAATGTACAGTTAATACTTTGTTAGACAGGAACTAATTTTAGTCAGTTAAATAATCCCTATGTAAGTCTTTTTGACGCAAATGTAAATTAAATGTTCGGAAAAATTGTTATCCTCAAATTCATTTCATAAATGTAAGATTAGAGTTACAGTGATTTGGAGTTGTGGATCTCATTAGATTTATAAATAAGTATACATATGCACATATGTATGTAGGTAATCTTATATATGTCCTATATGTATACTCTTCTGATTTTATCAAATTTTCCGATCAAAAAAGAAAAATGGCTGAGGATTGTCTGGGGACAAATGACCAGGGAAGACCGCACATGAAATTGTGTGGAGAAAGGGAATGTGTTTACCTTAATAGGCATTTCAGTTGTGTCTTTTTGGGAAAGGTGCAGATGACCAGATGCTTACATGTCAAGCGTGAAGTATTGGAGTGAATCAGTTTATTAAAACAGTTGACTTCAAATGAATTGTCAAAGACAAATAGTAATGTGTTTTAACTTCAGTGGATAATTGGCAGTCATACTTTCCCTATATGTCTGAAGGGCCCAAGTACTGCATCCCATTAATAGTTTTCATTCAATTAAAAAAAATGATCACAGAAATTGAGATGCAAACCAGAAGTTCAGGAAGTAAATAAGGTGTCTGCAAGAATTTTAAGGGCATGTTTTCATCACAAATAAGTGAAAGTGATGAAGGTGCTAACCCAAAATCCTGGCAGTAATCAAAGTAGAATGTGTTTTAGATAGTACTAAGGATGTACTCTAATGCCTCTGCCAATTCACTTATTTTCTCAGTGAGTAAATAAATTATGTAAAAAGACAAATTTCACCTTCAGTAACATGTACCATGAATATGTTTTAGAGACCTAAAGGTATCTTGCATCCTTTCCATTTTCCTGACTTTCTATGTAGAGACAATCATGCATAAATTGCCAAGATCTGGACAAATATTAGATTAAGAGAACAAAAAAAATCCTTGGAAAATAAAGGGATTTAAGATAGCAAGCTAGTCCAGGACTATGTCTTACTTCTCTTGTATCAGTTTTTACACCCTGTAAGTTTCTGTGCATCACCTTAGCTGTGTGAGACTCCTCAGCACCCACAGCAGGGTAAAAACTCAGGGGGGTGGTGCTAGTGCACCAGAAGTGAGCAGACAACAGACATCAACAAACTTGAGCTGATGTCTTCACTGATTTCGTTATGCCAAGCGCTTTGTCAGCAGAGCCCCTAGCGTATATGCAGAGCATGGCAGCAGAAAGTGTTTTTCTGCCATCGTAGTCTCACTAATCCTCTAAATGATACAAACCAAGTCTGACAAAGACTCTCCTCTATCAGCATAAATATCTCTGCATAAGGTATTTTTCTGACACAACAATGTCAATAAGGGGTGAGATTTTTTCACACCCTCAACTGTGAAAGCTCTACTGATAAAAATTTTGAGTATAATTTAGCCTAAGACTGCAAGACTAAGAATTCAACATTAAAAACCCTAAGAACCCTCTCTGCTTTGCGTCTGTGTGGAGGAAGAGCTGAGATGGCGGGGAGCCAGATTTGTGAGCCACAGAAGGATAACATCAGGATGAGTTTGATGTGGGGCTGTAAAATTAAGTGTTCATGTCACCGTTGTTCAAAGATGATGTCAAGGAGTTTGGGGAGAGCTAAGTAGTGTTTGGGGACTGTAGTGAAGTTAATCTGTGATGTGATTATCAAGACGCCACTTTCTATACAGTGATATACTGAAAAGATGTTTCTAGGAAATAGTCCATATAATGGAGGCTATTTTCCTTTGCTTCCTATAGGATGCTACTGGGCCTGTTGCCATTGCTCTTAGTCCAATGTCAGTGACAGTGCTCTGTAGTATAAACTGAATATATTAAGAATGATGTCAGAAATTATAATATTTCATACCTTTCCTTTCTCAGTTACCAAAAATTTGCTACTCTAATGCACACATAAAAATATAAGCAAATAATGTGCATTATATACCATGCATACAGGTACATACATACCTAGTTCTAGTATATACCTCTATACTATATATAATATATGTAAACACATACATATATATATTCATATTGTATCTAACCCATGCCTTGAGATGCAAAGTTTTAGCCGATTGTTTAGACTTATTTGGTGATGCATAAAATGCAGTATTATTGGAAAAGCCCTGATATTCCACTCCCTCCAGTGACAGATTCTGAGGGCATTAGAGATACTGTAAGGTCTGATCCACAAAATTTGTGCATGTCAATTAGTGAAACATTTATTTATCATTACCGTTATTCCATTATAAACAGATATACAGTCTTGTACCAGTATATTCAAGGTAGTACAATTTCTTTATGAAGGCAAGGCCTAAGTTCAGGCCAGCAACTTCTTATCTAACTGTTTAATTTTAGACCTGTAAAGTATCACTGGAATAATTCTAGCAAAGTTCAAGCATTTTGCCCTCATTGTTTGCAATTATAGTTCATAATTAATGGTACTATTATAAGGCATTGCTTTATTCATAGCATTCGTTCCAAATTTCAATTCTCTCCAGTGTTTGCTTTTGACTTCAGGTGCCTTCTATTAACTATTTGTATTTATTTAATTTGGCATGGCTGCTTTATCTGCAATTCACATACACTTTATTACTGCAACTAGGTAATTGAACTTATGAACTTGGACTTATCATGTAGACAGTAAGTAACTGAGATTTTCTGGCTTGAATGTTTTTTTCTTTGAATGTTTTCTTCTGGACTGCATATTTATTGCCTGAGTAGTTGTTATTTTCATTGCTATTATCTTAAGAGTCTTCTCATTCATTCATGGGCTTCTGATTCCTGTTCACTGAGCACTCCTCACTTCAGACAGTCCCCAGTTGTGTAGAAATAATTTTTACTAGATCTGTTTGAATACCCCAGTCAGACCATATAACCAGGTCTTCTGTCCATCCCTCTGGCTCAGTGTCTCTTATATCACTGGTTACAGAAGGAAACACATGTTTTCAAAAGTGGAAAAGGAAAGTTCTTTCTCCAAAATACTCTAATACTTAGGGTACTGCCTTAGGAGGTGAAAGAAGAGACTGGGACCCCTGTAGGGAAAGTTGTTATTCAAAAGGTAGGAACTTATATCTTTGTGAGCATTATTTCGGACACTTGCTCTCATGGGCAGACCTAATTCTCTAGCACATGAATGGTGCTTAATAGACATCTCTGACTTGGCATACTGAATCTGGGACAAGCCAGTGCTTCACTAGTCCTGTCTGTTGGGTATGGGAGGTCCTTCCTCAGCTGGAGGAGTTCTAGTATCCTCTGGGGGAGGGTCCCTGGTCTCTCCCTTGCCCATACATAAGAGCCTAAATACTGAACCTCTGAGGTCTGAATCATCACCTAGTGACAGGTTCCTTACGTGTGTGTTTGGTTAGATAAATGAATCTCACCTTTAACTGATAGAATACGCTATATAGTGTCACATAATGAGAATTAATTGCAGTATTCATGCAGTTAAATTAATATATTGTTGTCAAGAAATTAGTGCCTTTCAGGAAAAATGTACGGTGTCGAATACAATACCTAGAAGTCCTGGGTAAAATTTTTATTTTACAGTAGCAACTATTCAATCTGTAATTTTCCTTACATTTTTTTTGTGTTGTATTCCTAGATTAAATGACATTACTTTATTTTTTTTAGTTCACATCTATAATTAATCTCTGTAGTAGTGTATAGGTGTTTTCTTTTTATTAGTTTTATCAATGGTTTTAACATCAACAAAATATGAAGTGCACCAAGGCTAACATTAAGTTGCTGTGACCTGCATTCCAGGTCCAGTATTGAAGTTACAGAAAAAGAACAGAAGGGTTGAGTTAATCTTTTCAGAACCTGGGGACAGAAAGAATTGGGAAAGGTTGTCCTTAGATCAGGGGCTCCTGGTGTTTGAAGACTGTGGACACTGCTGCTACAGCTTTTAAGCACGTGAGCACAAAGGGCACATATTATATATTACTCATCCCCTGAAACAGAGCTGAACAGGAGGGTCCTCCTAAAGAGCTCCCCACACGTGAGAATTTGTAATTTGTATTTGGACAGGGCAGCATATTACAATGCCAGGCAGAGGCTGCGTCCCAGCTAGTTCTGAAACTGGAGGCACACTCATGCTGTGCCTGTACCTGCCAGGGATTACCTTTGTGCGCTTATGTTGCTTCCAAAGTCTAATGGAGCATAAATCTGCAATTGTAGCGTGGTACTGCACTGCACAGCCACATTGGATCACTTAGAGCCAGCTGAGGTGTTTCTAACAGACTGTTGTATTACTTCCTGCAAGCATGTCCTTAAAGCCCTAAGAGCTTGAACTGAAATCAATTCATCTGAGATACTTGACGCCTCTATCGGCTACAATGACAATGTTAAGCTATAGTGGTTATGACATTGCTGAATGCAATTTCTTCCTAGAAAGCAGAAATGGCATTTCTGTGGATGGACATTGCTCTGTGGTTCCAAAAGGAACATGTGCCACATTAAGATGAATCTTCAAAATCAAGGACCGTCAGTGCAAGCGTGGTTTCCAGGCTGTGTAACAAGGAATTGAAAAGCAAAAATCATCTAATAGCTTCCCTATGATTAAGATCAGGCACATCTTTAAATCCATTTCAGTAATTTCTCAAAAATACGTAGATTGTCTCCTCTTTTCCATGTGCCTGCAGCTCTGTGATGTTCATTCTATCAGTGTTTTTTCTGTTTCTTAAATTTTATAACTTTACTAGACTCAGTTATCTATCTGTTCTGGCCAGTTACAATCTCAATGTTGCAAGAGTATTTTGATGTTTCTTCTAATCACAGTTTTCTGGATGGTATCTTTGTTAACATCTCTGTATATGAGACAGTCAGTATTGTCTTGAATTGCAACAATAAAATTTCAGATAGTTCACTTTTAATACTCTGTCAGGCATCATTTCTTATAATAATTTCTTAAACAAATTTAATATTCAGTTTCTCAAGTTATCTGCGGTTTTTTATTTATTTTCACCCTGATGGACTATTGTTCTTGTTCCACTAGTACTGGAAACATATTTCATAGCTTTATCTCCAGCAGCTGGAGTTTCTACATATAATCTAAGAACGTTATACTGATGATCACGTACTAGATTTTTGTATGCCTAATTTCAGACCATAAATAACTTAGCAGCAACTAAAACCTTTATAAAAGTTTCACAATGTTTTCTTAGAATGCCATGCAGTACCATTTTTTAAATTAATGTTTTTCAGGAAGTTGAATCTCTTTCATTAAAGAATCATAAAATCATAGAACGGTTTAGGTTGGAAAGGACCTTAAAGATCATCTAGTTCCAACCCCCCTGCCATGGGCAGGGACACCTCCCACTAGACCTGATTGCTCAAAGCCTCATCCAACCCGGCCTTGAACACTTCCAGGGATGGGTCCTCCACAGCTTCCCTGGGCAACCTGTTCCAGTGCCTCACCACCCTCATAGTGAAAAATTTCTTCCTAACATCTGTTCTAAGTCTACCCTCTTCCAGCTTGAAGCCATTACTCCTCATCCTATCACTATATGCCCTTGTGAAAAGTCCCTCTCCAGCTTTCTTGTAGGCCCCCTTCAGATACTGGAAGGCTGCTATAACATCTCCACAGAGTCTTCTCTTCTCCAGGCTGAACAACCCCAATTCTCTCTGCCTGTCTTCATAGGAGAGGTCCTCCAGCCCTCTGAACGATTTCATGGCCCTCCTCTGGACCCACTCCAACAGGTCCATGTCCTTCTTGTGCTGAGGACTCCAAAGCTGGACTCGGTACTCCAGGTGGGGTCTCACCAGAGTGGAGTAGCTACTACCATTTGAGACCAGGTGAAACACTTGCACAGAGCTGGCAGACAGAAGGATGGGAAGGTAGAGGATGTACAGCAGACCTGTGCCTCTCTGGAGTGGCAAAAACAGGCTGGGCAGCATGCACTAGGATTATAAAAATGGCTCCAGACACCTATCCATAAGCACCTGAAACAGTCCCTATTTGAAGTTTTGTCATGTATATGAAATATTTCAATATCTGCAGTTTCCAAACAAGATTTAAAAGTTTAAATCTCTCACAATCTCATACACTCAAAAGCATTACCATAAAAGAAATTTTATGGGCATTTTTTATGCATTAGCACTTATTTTTGCTCTAGATGTTATTCAAATATGCAGGGCAATGTGTAGTAGGGTCTTGTGTGAGTACATGTGTTAGCCACTTCATGGAAAAACATACACAGATTATTTCTGCAGAAAAAAAAAAATATGCATTTGAAAGGATATAGAACTGAGGTCCCTTTGCAAATTAGATGTAAAAATACTGTATCAAATTTAGTAACTGTTTAGGTCTGTACAGCTGCACTTGCACATGGACAACTGAGAATAAAGTCTTTCCTGTGAGTACTAGTCAGAAGGTGATGAGATGCATTATGGATTTAATAATTATAATTAAATTTTTCCATCAATTAAAAAGAAGCCTCCAGAACAACAAAAAAAAACCCAAAACAAAACAAAAAAAAAAAGGCTGAGATCTTTTTTTGCCTTTGCTGGCATAAAAGCACAGCTCTCAGCTCCAACAAGAAGAAATTCTTTGCCATGATAAATTCAGTATTTGATCTTGCTGTCCCAAACTGCACTTAATTAAACTTACAGGTCACTTAGCACTTCTGAAATGAACACCATTTATACATGGAACAACTGTCTGTAATTAAACTATTCCACGATCCCTATTATGTGCCTTACCAAAAGGTTCAGAAGAGTAATTAACACTCTTCACTACAGGGAAAAGAATTATTAACCAACACTAAAATAAACACATGAAAACAATTGTAAATTAATGGGTTTGTAAATTAATAGGTTTGCAATGTGAAGATCAGTAAAGTTTAGCAGACATTTGAGAACTTAATGTAAAAACAATACAGTATTTTTACGTTCCTAACAGCAAAGGTGAACTTTGTCTATCTTGTCTTAGGTACATTTCCAACCTAAAAGTTTCAACACAGAGATGAACGTCAGTTTGAATTTGCCATCTGATTTGACAGCATTATCTCAGCTATTTTATTTGCTAATACAGAGGATAAATTTTGAATGGTTCTTCCACCTCTCAGTAGTCACATGGGATTTATAATAATTTTGAACAAACCTGTAGGTATAACT
Organism: Burhinus oedicnemus; assembly: GCA_008921705.1. Classification (NCBI taxonomy): domain Eukaryota; kingdom Metazoa; phylum Chordata; class Aves; order Charadriiformes; family Burhinidae; genus Burhinus; species Burhinus oedicnemus. The sequence continues at coordinate 1,924,142 of VFFE01007519.1, read as the reverse complement.
GTAGGTACAATGAATGTATCAAAGAGTTCAACTTCTGACTTGTCTAATTTCTATTATAAAGTTCAATTTTTCAAGATCTTTTTATAAAATCGTAGCAATTTTAATCTACAGATTTTTCCTGAGTTTTCTGCTTGGGTTTTTTTGGAGATTTCGTAGGACAAGGGCCAGAAGGTACTTACAGCCACTTACTGGTGTTAAGTGTCCTTCCTGTGCTTTAATGCTGCCTTAAGTCCATTGCCCCTTACAGGAATATGCCCCATTGTTTCATTAATGACATTATTGGAGAAAGGTCAAGGTTGGAGTCATGGGCCTGAATTTGCACAGGGGCTATACAGCCCCCCTTCCTCCTGGAGGTCAGGCTGCCTGTGCTCAAAGCTAGTGTTGATGTGGTGCAGCCACCTAACCTTGCAACAAACCACTGGGAGAACAGCTTGCATGGCAGAAGGACATCACGGAGGTCTTGCTGGAGGCCTCTGCCCCATAGCTCCGAAGCTGTACTTATGCTCAGACCCACAGCCCTGCCCCTTGCCTGAGCTATGCTGTAGGTATGACCATGCCCAACCTGATCCCAACCTGCTGACTCTACTTATTGGATCCACCTCAGACTTACTGGCTACTGCAGACTTGTCCAGTGATTGCAGGACTCTTAGCTGACTGTGGTGACCATCACTGGTCCTGCTCTGCTCTTCTTGCTCACATACTGCAAGGCCGTGCCCTTACCTCACTGCTCTGTCCACCTTGTCATTGCCTTTGGCACCATGTAAGGGGAGCGGAGACAGTGATGTTCAGAGGGAGCCACCACTGCTGCTGAGCTTCCTCAGGCAAGGCAGCAAGGGATGGATCAGGACTCCTCTCCTGGAGCAAAGGGGCTCCTCAGCTGAAGGCTGGGAACAGGCACAACTGCAACATTGCATGAGCAAAGGGCGAGGGCTTAAGTGCAGCTCCTGGGCAAAGAAATGGGGTGTCCCTGATGGGCTACCTGGCACATAGTTTATTCACTATCTAAAACTGGGGACCACCTTCTCTCTCCATAATGATTTATCAGAGCTACTACTTTTTCTTTTAACCCTTTATTGAAGATCTGTGCTTGTTTTCTCAGCTCAGGATGAAAGAATCAGTTATTATTGTTGATATGGGGTTGTCATCCACTGGCACTCAAAAATCATTCTGAATCACAAGGTAAGTTTAAAACCATCTCTCAGTTTTCCTTTTGCCTTCAGTCTTCTTGATTTATGTATTTGAACTTTTGTATCTAATGATTTCATAATTTCATGCTTCTTTGCCTCTTTTTAGTTAAAAGCTCACATTCTCAGGTAATGATACAGAAGTTAGGACATATGAAAAGAAAATAATTGGCTTTGTGAAATCTAGTGACTCTGAGCAATGGTTTCATGGATTGTCATCTGAACCAAGGTTGTTGGTATAGCGAGTTCGGAAAAATCCTTTACCCAGAGTTATACAATGCTTCCCCATCTCCTCTATGTCATATTGTTAACATTGTGAATGAAAACCTGAGAAACCTTAAAAATTTTTCTTTGAAGTGCTTGGCTGTCTTATGCACTGGCACAACGGTTGCTGTTGCAAATGGTTCCTTATGTCTCTGCAATTCAGTTTAAAGCCGAATCAGTTGAGTAGACCACATTCATGTAGACCAGCTGATGATGTTGGTACAAGGGAACTTATTTTTGCTTTCGACCTCACCTCATACATGAGGTAGCAGCAGCTCTGCCAGCCAGTACAAATGTCTTGGAAAGGAGCGTAAAACTGGCAGTTTTACACCAAAAGTTGCCTTAAAAATGTCCTTCTGTGAGCTGGGAAAGATACACATAGAAATGAGACGTTAAATAGCTTCCATTACATTTCTTTGAGCATACAATGTATCAGTTTTATCTCCCTGGAGCAGTATAAAAAGAAAACATAAAATGGTTTTAAAACTCAGACAAACACTGTAGATATAATTACTCAACTTTGTGAACACTCTTGTTATCCATTATGAACATGTCAACCTGAACAAAGCATTCACCCCTCTTTTTTGTTTTTTTACTATAAAGGCATATATACAACACATAGGTTCATGTTTTCCTAATTGTGTTTTTATGAGCAAATAAATAGTTAAACTTCTACTGAATGATGAAGAAGTAGGAAAATTAATATGGAAAACAGCGTGTCTCCCACAACATCTAGAAACTTCTCCCTTATCCTAAAGATGCCCAGGAAAAGCAACAGCAATTTTGCTCGCTTGTATTTTGTTTTTGACAGCGACAGTAACCCAGCATCCTGGACTGCTTTGGGAGAGCTGGGTTCAAATGTTCAAGCCACACAGGGGACTCGGAGTTCCACACCAAGTCCACACCGAGCAGGGACTGGACTGAGAGAAGAACAGAGGAGCTTCCCATTACCATCCACTGGTGCACCCGTTTTCTGCAATGCCATTATGACCTGTGGCTGCATGAAAGTTCTCCCATTTTATCACCCCTGCATTTCTGTCAAGGCTATATCTGCCTATGTAATATTGAATACCAGAAATCAAAGCCATATAGCAAGTCCCAAAGGACCTATCGTTGAGAATCACTGATGAAAGGGCATAAATGCATGCAGTAAATTAAGAAAAAGTAACTGTAATCCTAAAAAGTAAAGTATTACATATTTATCTGTGCAAATTATAAGGATGAAAACAATGTGCCATGGTTTAAAATAAAGTATTTAGATTGCCATGTATTCTTTTCATAACTTTTTATCACTGCATTCCTCTCCAGGCAATACCAAATTTCCACACAGTGCTCCAGATCGCTGAATTTCCTGAAAAGAATGGTTAGGGATTTTTTTAAATGAGAAATAGAAGTCTCCTAGCTGGCTGCCTGTGTACCTTTGTCTGAGGTGCAAAAGCTTGCAACTGTTTAAGCTGTTGGGGTTTTTCTTAATCTTTATGGTTTTTTTTGATTGGAGGGTGGGGAGGGATTTGGGGAGGGGGTCAGGGCTGTTTTGTTGTTTGGAATTTTTTTTCTTTGTCAAATGAACCAAAATAGCTGAATATCAGGGTTACTTATAAAATACTATCTTTTGTCTTTCTTTACAGGAGAATTTTCCATTTTCTATAGGACTATTTTATACTGTGTTTTAAACTTTATTTCTTTTTTTTTTTTTTTGTGGAAATTACCGAAAAGCAATAAAATACTGATGTGGAAGTACAATTGAGAAAGGATTGGAATATTTATTTCATAGGATTAATGCTCGAAATCTTTTTCACTTAATACAAACCC
>VFFE01007519.1:1889887-1920862 GCA_008921705.1 Burhinus oedicnemus | reverse complement strand
GAAATAGGCAACGAGGTGAAACTAAGAAGGTTTAGTAATATAAGCTTGCTTTCATCATCAACTGATCCTGCTGTATGAAAATCCCTTTGCCACTATGACAAAGAAGGCTTGTGAGGGCTTAAGACGGCTGACAAATTTCCCTGTATACACTGATTCTTTTTTTCCCTTAAATGTTTTTCTTTTTCCCTTGATTTCCATAAGTTCAAACGATACTCTCCAATGAAAACTAGACACCTTTTTGTGCCAAAAGGACGATTATGTGCAGTGATGATACAAGTGACTGTTACCATCTACATGGAGGTAATATCTTCCACAGTAAGAGGTGAAAAGAGAAAAGCTTGAAATATATACAAATACTGGAAAGGAGAAGGTTTTGGACAAGACTCTTACATATTTTACTGTGTGTTTGCTTTTGTTAAAAGGCAAGTCTTCAGGGACCATCTCAAAATCGCTAACAAAGTCCAGTCCCTTGTATAATTGATTGAGAAAAAGGCAGGATCCTGCTTTCAATCATCCTCTGGAAGAACCTAACTTTATAGACTAAATTAGCAGCTGAGAAGCCTTTGTCCCTCTCCATTGACTATTAAAGAAGCAAATGAAGATTAGCCTCCCTAAGCACAAATTAATCCTCAAGAAGACCTTTCACTTAATTGAATCATGCCTCTAGATGATGTCACATTGCAGGATGGTTCTTCAATGGTTCCTTAATGCAGGCAGCCCTGCGCGATAGCTGGCTCTAGGGATGGAGCTGCAAAAGCGGGGGGTAAAGGGAATAGTTGGCAAGCTAATACCATGGATGGAAAGTAAGGGAAAAACCCAGGATATTTCAGAGTGAGGAGAACAAGAGTTCTTCGGAACACAGGACTCGTTTAGAAATGCAGGAATTTTCTTGCTCCAGATTGTCAACCCTTTCTGCAATTTTATTTCAGCTGTATATACAGAAGCAGGACTGTGAAGATATTTTTTCTAAATAATCAGTATTATACCAAAGAAATACTCAATTTCTATTTCCAATCAAATATAAATTAATTTCCTAGGCTTACGGCCTAGATAATCTGATAATCTTAAATTTGTGTTCAATGAGATTTTATGAACTTGGAGCTGCGTGGAGGTAGGTTTTGTTTTCCTACATGTTTGGGAAGTTTAAAAAGCTCTGCTTTGGAGGTTGTTTTCTTCTGAGACAGCTGGAATCAAATGCATCTCTAGTCAGTCATACAGATATTTGGAAATGAACTGAACGTGCAATGCATTGCACAGAGAGGTGAAAGCTCTCCAGTGGCACTCGATTCTGCATTCATATGTAAATACAGGGGTAAACGCTTGATGTCTATAACCAGTCTCTCAGATTGATACAGAATTTTTTATACATATTTTTCACCTGTTAGTATATCCTATCAAGACACTCACTGATGACTTAATTTCAGAAAACAGGCATTTCACTAATAGCAAGGTCACTTGCATAGAATTGTCCAAATTGTTAATCCATTTAGGCAAGCTTTAAAGTAAAACCAATTCACCAGATCACTGTATCCATGATTCACCAACCAAAATGTCCTGTGGAACTGTATTATTGCTGGCAAAATTTGGAAAGTTTCGCTTGCCGAACAGATACCCAAACCAGCCAGGTTGTAGTTGGGTGTGCCACCGTATCAGGCTGTAGCTTCTAGCCAGCTGCTGTGGGAAGCAGAAGCAAAATGTCAAGCCCGCAGCACTCGAGGATCCTGTTTTAGTTTCATGGTTCTGCGTCAGCTGGGACTCCCACTTCCCAGAAGTGTGCTTCTCTCTCTGACTGGGAACAGGGTTGCATTTTGACATCCTGAAGTGCTCCTAGTGCTCTTTTCTGCTCAGCTCTATTAGCAAGGTAATTTTGTGCCAAGAAAATTAAACTCTCGCAAGGTAAGTTGCATTCACAGCTATTTAGAACACGTTTATACCTATTTAAACTCTTCATTGTACAGGAGATATATACACTACAAAATGATGATTTATATACTTTTGATAGTAATTGTCTAGAAAAGACCAAGTAAATCACACTTCAGTCTCAAAATGTGTAAAGGATATAACTAATGGTACTAAAAATTAATTACAATTATTTCATTGGTGTGGGACTTTTTACATTGTACAGTTCTTTATGTTCCTCAATACATCCCTAATTTGTTTGTAGTAGGATGTTTGCACCTTCACCAGTAGGAAAAACATTGTAGCAAACTAGAAAATTATTATTTTTAAATGAAAGTTGTGGCTGGAATTCAAAACCAGACATCCTTCTGTTCTAAAATGATTCTTTAGATGAGGTGGGGGTGTGGGGTGGTGTGTGTGGGGGTGTGTTATTTAGCCCAACAGTAAACATACTCCTACAACAAATCTCAAGTGAAAATTTCGGTTATTAGTAATGCTTATGCTCCTTATGGCAATATTGTGAACTTTCCCTGTTAATGTCTCAATTTGACTGGAGTTGATCAGTTAATCCAAGTGTCTAACCATGCATAAAACTGGGAAGCCTCACACATCAAAAAATAGTCCTCCTCTAAAGAGATAATGCTCATGATTAACTGATTAACTAAGATCAATTCATTGAAATTTAGCACAATGACATTTTCTGAGTTTAGTTATGGACATTGATTTGTTTATCTACTTCAAATATCTAATGACCACTCAGTTTTTAAGTAATTAAACAGTATTTGAATAAAGGAAGTAACTTTTAGGCTATGAAATGGGAAACAGTTGGCTAAATTCCCATTTCCTTGACAACAGAAGATACTCATTAAATATAGGTATGTTTGGACGAGTGTAACTGGGAAAAAATAAGACAATAAAGTTAGAAATAATGTATGTAGAAATGAGGAGTATAATGTGATATTTGATTCTTGTCTATTTAATCAGATATATCTTTAAGCCAAAACAAGAGCCGTGACAATGACCATATTAAAAGTAGCAGTCCGTCCCATTGTAAATTCATATGTTAAAGTTTGCATTACAGACAATCACTTTATTTCTAAATATTAAATGTTTTACAGTATATCTTTAACAAACTTTAAAAAGACTATATATTGTGACAGTGTGCTTCCCCCCTCTCCAGGCGCCACCTGATCTTTACCTCCTGTAACCCCACCCAAGCGATAACCACCTGTGATGGTCATAATGGGTGCATGTAGTCGTGATGGTGGCATCCGGGGCTCAATGTGGTTTCAGGGAAACAGATAACAACACAGTAGCCAAGGGCTAACTTGAGCAATGCTGGTTCTGTGGTCAATATGCAAATATGACTATAGGTCAATCATCTTACCACAATAAATAGTGAACAGCCCAAGAGCCTTTTGAGCTTTCCTGAGTGGCAGCAGGCTGTACACCAGGATCTCCCCTTGAGTCAGGATGCTGCTCAAGGTCACTACTCCTTGAGGCTGAGAGATTCCTTGCTGCAGCAGATCCTTGGTAAGTGACTAATAGCATGCTGAACTTTGAAATCTTAGCTAAGTGATATAAAGGATTGATTGCGCACATATAATCCTTTAGATGTAAACCATTGACCAAGTCTGGGACTAGGACTGGATCCAGCCGCACCTAGACTCCTCTCTGAGAAGGAGTTTAGAAAGCAAGGGGGTCTTTTCTGAAACCTTGACTCAATGGGAGGGTCTGCCTGAGAGTTCTGTCTGACCCTGTCCTCTATGCAGTAAATAACCAAGTGCGCCTTGCCATCTCGAATCTTGTTAAACTGTTGCATCTATTATCAACTTTATTAAATCATTGTTTTTATATCAATAAACATATTGCTGCTTCTCTCTGAGTGAAATGCATCGCTCCATCCGCGACATATATCAAAGCTCTTTCTGGACTATCTTCTCTTTTCACAGCAGTCATCAGCCACTCTTTAAGAATTTATGAGCACAAAAAAGAAAAAATAAAGATAATTAAAAAACGAGCATATCTCATTGGAGATGAATAAAAGTTAAGTTAATGCAACAAACATTACATTGAACTAAGTACAAATTCAAGTGGTCACACATTGGAAACACTTGGAAATGCACACGAGAAGTGCTTGTCATATTTCAGTCTCTACTGAACTACCCTTGATAATGGCATAAATACTCCTTTTGGTATTACTGTAGGGTACCAATTCTCATACAACTGGATTCAAAATAATCAGGACTATTGCTGATACAAAGATAAATCTTTTGCAAGCAACCATTCATGCGCGAACCAAGCAACAGTGTTCTTGTAAGGGAAGACGATAATGGCATGGATCTCTCTGTTCACATCTCCAAGCCATGATTCAACTCATCTTAATACAAATGTCAAAACCAGGTGAAGGGAACTAACTCTAAAAGTGTCCCACTTGGACTTAAAATTCAAAAATTAGGAAAGATATTTCTCATTCTATATGATTTTGAAAAAAGTTCTGTTTAGGCTGTTGCTGAGTATCTACCAACAAGGAAGTTTTCCTCAGTAGTGAAATGTTTTGTCCTCATGGGTAGCATACATCTCACTTAACTTTAGACAACTACAATTGAACTAGTTTGCAATGCTCCTTTTAGAGTTAACAGAGACAAATAGGCATCTTGAATCAGACTCATCGGCTATGAAGACAGTCTGGACAACTAATCAAATGTAGACATCCTAATTCACTTATTTGAATCCTAAAATACATTGCTAATTCTAGCTACAACATTTTCAGTGACAATCAAACACATCTCTCTTTTCCCCTTTTCTCTCCCTTCACAATTCTTATTCCTCACTATATTATGAAGATACTTTGCAGTCCTATTAAGAGTGATTAAATACTAGTTTAAGTAGATAATCAATGTCTGCTAAGACAGATCACCTTATTAAAGAGAAATTTAATTTTAGGCATTTCAAAAAACTGGGACACACTATATAATAAAAACTCAGGCTACTTCATCAAGGTCACGTTCAGAAAGAAATGTATCAGATCAAGCAAGAGCAGAAATAACTAAACACAAACAGTCAAAGTAGAAGTAAAAATCACAGATGTAGGGGTAATTTATGTCTCAACACAGGCAGAGCAGGACTATGTTTTATGAATCTCTTGCTTAACCTTAAATGACCTCTTGACTCTGAACTTAAATTATCCAGAAAGAAAGAACATTTACTTCATTATAAGAGGGATTTTTTTTTTTGCTATGTTAATGATAAGGCTTGTACTGAGAAATAATCAGTTACTTCATCTGTCTGCTTAAATTCCAAGTATTTTCTTCCCTTCTAACTAATGGAAGCTCCACTTTTCTTCCTTTTTTACGACTTCATATATCATCTGATCTGTTTCTTTAATGATGCCAAATTGATGGGATGTTTTGCCACCTCTGATGTACAGCTGACTTCAGAAGAAAACTTCCTAATGATACCTATTCTGTATTTAAAAAGCACACACCAAATGATGGACAAGAATTGGTGCACCATGAAACTGGACAAAACCTGAAATTTTCTTTGCTCATAATCCTTGTGGGCATTAATAATACTAACAAAGGTGACCTTGAGCAGAGAAAGGGTGGCTCTAGGGGCTACCATGAAAGGTATAGCTGCCCAGACAGTATCCTCCTTGATCTTAATGGTCAAAAGGAAAGGTCTGGATCACAGAGAATGCACCAGAAAGTCAAGTCCCAGCTGCTCAGCTGGGAGTCACTGGCAGGTCTTTGTGTGTTCTGACCGTTGATCCCTCTTCAAGGGATGAGAACTTCTGCAAAGATGAGATGAGATCCACCCAGTGAAGACAGGAGGCAAGATTTTCTTTGACAGCAGGATTACTGACCTAGTGAGACGGACTTTAAACTAGGCTTGGTGGGGATGGAGGCCAAAAAAAAACCCCAGAGAAAAGGGGGAACAGGGATGAGGGGAAGCTCATTGGGGAAAGCATGATGGAAAAGGGTTTCACGCTCCCCTTGAGAGGGCAAGGTGGCTGCGAACTCATCTCAAACACCAGTAGCCCATGAAGTAAACAAAAGAAAACAAGCCTGTACACAGTCGCTGAGCTCTGATATCACTGGGATGAGAGAGATGTGGCAGGATAGCTCCATCACCTGGAATACTGCAATAAATGGACATAGACAGGCTTTTACACGAACACAGGTGGAAAAGTCACACAGTGCAGACAGCTTCAGGCACAAAGGAGCAACTATGGAGCATGGACCTCTGCTATGGAGCAACCTGTTGAAAGCTTGTGGTTCAAGATCAGAGAAGAGCCCGTATTGGGTCTCACTGGGAAGGAGTTAACTTTCTCCATAGTAGTCCTCATAGTGCCATACTTTGTAGCCAGAATAGTGTTGATAACACACTGATATTTTGGTTACTGCTGAGCGGTGCTGACACAGCATCAAGGCTGTCTCTCCAACAGCCCCATCCAAAGGCCAGTAGTTTGGGAGTAGGCAAGAGGCTAGGAGGGTACCTAGCCAGGAGAGCTGACCCAAACGGACTAAAGAGATATTCACAGAATTGTAGAATCATAGAATGGTTTAGGTTGGAAGGGACCTTAAAGACCATCTAGTTCCAATCTCCCTGCCATGGGCAAGGACACCTCCCACTAGACCTGGTTGCTCAAAGCCCCATCCAGCCTGGCCTTGAACACTTCCAGGGTTTCGGGCATCCACAACTTCTCTGGGCAACCTGTTCCTGTGTCTCACCACACTCACAGTAAAGAATTTCTTCCTAATATCTAATCTAATTTTATGTTCTTTCAGTTTAAAACCATTACCCATCATCCTATTACTACACACCCTGATAAAGAGTTCCTCCTCATCTTTCCTGTAGGCCCCCTTCAGACACTGGAGAGCTGCTATAAGGTCTCCCTGGAGCCTGCTCTTCTCCAGGCTGAACAACGCCAACTCTCTCAGCCTGTCTTTGTAGCAGAGCTGCTCTAACCCTCTGATCATCTTCATGGCCCTCCTCTGGACCTGCTCCAACAGGTCCATGTGCTTCTTATTTGGGAGTTCCAGAGCTGGGCACAGTATTCCAGGTGGAGTCTCATGAGACCAGAGGAGAGGGGCAGAATCCTCTCCCTTGACCTGCTGGCCACACTTCTTTTGATGCAGACCAGGATACGGTTGGCCTTCTGAGCTGCAAGTGCACACTGCTGGCTCATGTTGAGCTTCTCATCAACCAACACCCCCAAGTCCTTCTCCTCAGGGCTGTTTTCAATCCATTCTCTTCCCAGCCTACATTTGTGCTTGGGATTGCCTTGACCCACATGCAGGACGCATTTGGCATTCCATAATGTCATGGTTTGTGTACCTCAAACCAGGACACATACCATATGATGTCATGCTCAACTATAAAACCTAAGAGAAAGGCAGGTGCCGGGGAGGGGACAACACATTCGTTATTAAGGCATTTGTCTTCCGGAGCAACCGCTATGCTTACTGAAGCCCTGCTTCCCAGGAAGTGGCTGGACATCGCCTGCTGGTCAGAAGTAGAGAATAAATCTTTTTGCATTTTTAGCTTTGCTTTTGCCTTCCTTTATTAACCTGTTTTTATCTTAACCCATGAGTTTTTCATCTTACGTTCTCCTCCTGTCCCACTGAGGAGGGTCAGTGATAGAGTGGCTTGGTGGGCAGCCAACCAAGGTTAATCCACCACAGAGCCAAAAGACAAGACACTGTGGTGGACTTTTCACATAGTCTAAGCAAATCAAGAAGACAAAGTGGATAACGTCTTCTTAAACCACCAGAAAAAGTGTCCCATCATAGGCTCTGGTTCTCACAAAAGGGAAAGAGTTGCCTGGGTATGTGGTAGTCACTCGAAGCCTTAGATGTGGTCACCATGAAATGGAGGAGCTTAAGAACCTGGAAAGACTAAGGAAACCAAGCAGCCAACTAGAAAATGGACTTTGGGTGACCTGATTGTCTTGTTCAGTTAACTGGTAGGCAGTGGAAGCAATTGGAGGATACCTTGAAGAGCAAAGGAGCCCTGGAGAGTTGGTCAGTCTTCAAGAACAGCTTCTCCAAGGCACAAGAATGGTTCACCTGCATTTGCAAGCAGAAAGGAAGGCAGAGCAGAAAGCCAGACTGGCTGACTGGGGAGTTCCTGGCTGAGCCCAAATCCTAGAGGAGTGATGGGCTTCACAGGCAGACGGTGAAAGCATCACCTCTCCCATTTTCTGGGATTAATGATCACATTTATGCACAGAATTGAGTGTGCAAGTGAATGTAGATGAAAAAATGCAGTACTTCCCATGTGTTCTTCTTGTGTCTATACTGTTGGGGTGCATCTACATTAGTGATTTATCTCACAGTAAGAGTCTCTTTTGATGAAAACACCCCTGTGGCCTTTCTTGCTGTACAGTCAGAGCACTTACATGCACCTCAATGTAGAGACATTCATTTCCTTTGTTTGTAATAAAGTCAGAATGTGTGCATTTCAGTGCCATGTAGCTAGAAGTGTGGCTGACAGGGACACAAGGTACAGAAACATGAAATGGATCATATCAGTGCTGAAGTGCACCAGCACTGTCTGATGGCACATGATTTTTCTACTGTTCCATAGGACTTCAGATTTTCAAAAGGCCAGAAAGCGATTAGTCTTTTGCCATTGTTTTGGCATTTAACGTGACACAAAGCATTATATATATCTATTACAGGTGCTTGATGAAGCAATAGACGAAGCGTTCTACAAGTGGCTGATGGAAGTCTCACAGTCCCCAGCCCTTGTCCTAGTGGGGGACTTCAACTTACCAGACATCTGCTGGAAATACAACACAGCAGAGAGGAAACAGTCCAGGCGATTCCTGGAGTGTGTGGAAGATCACTTCCTGACGCAACTAGTAAGTGAGCCTACCAGGGGAGGTGCCTTGCTAGACCTGCTGATCACAAATAGAGAAGATGTGGTGGGTGATGTGGTGGTCGGAGGCTGTCTTGGGCTTAGCGACCATGGAATGATAGAGTTCTCGATTCTTGGTGAAGTAAGGAAGCGGATCAGCAAAACCACTACCATGGACTTCCAGAAAGCAGACTTCAGCCTGTTCAGGACACTTGTTGAGAGAGTCCCTTGGGAGACAGTTCTGAAGGGCAAAGGGGTCCAGGAAGGCTGGACATTCTTCAAGAAGGAAGTCTTAGAGGCACAGGAGCAGGCTGTCCCCAGGTGTCGTAAGATGAACCAGCAGGGAAGACGACCGGCCTGGCTGAACAGGGAGCTCTTGCTGGGACTCAGGGAAAACAGGAGAGTCTAACACCTTTGGAAGAAGGGGCTGGCAACGCAAGAAGAGTATAAGGATCTAGTTAGGTCATGCAGAAAAATATCAGAAAGGTGAAGGAACAACTAGAACTTAACCTGGCCACTGTTGTAAGAGATAACAAAAAAGGTTTTTACAAATACGTTAACAACAAAAAGAGAGCCAGGGAGACTCTCCACCCCTTATTGGATGCGGAGGGGAAGATTGTCAACAAGGATGAGGAGAAGGCTGAGGTACTTAATGCCTTCTTTGCCTCAGTCTTTAATAGTAAGACCAGTCATCCTCAGGGTATTCAGCCCCCTGAGCTGGAAGACAGGGATGAAGAACAGAATAAACCCCCCATAATCCAGGAGGAAGCAGTTAGTGACTTGCTACACCAACTGGACAGCCACAAGTCTATGGGGCCAGATGAGATCCACTCAAGAGTGCTGAGGGAGCTGGCAGAGGAGCTTACCAAGACACTCTCCATCATTTATCAGCAGTCTTGGTCAACAGAGGAGGTCCCAGATGACTGGAGGCTTGCCAGTGTGACACCCATCTACAAGAAGGGCCAGAAGGAGGATCCAAGCAATTATAGGCCTGTCAGCCTGACCTCAGTGCCAGGAAAGATCATGGAACGGATCATCCTGAGTGCACTCATGCAGCATGTGAAGAACAACCAGGGGATCAGGCCCAGCCAGCATGGGTTCATGAAAGGCAGGTCTCGTTTGACCAACCTGATCTCCTTTTACGACCAGGTGACCTGCCTGGTGGATGAAGGAAAGGCTGTGGATGTTGTCTACTTGGACCTTAGTAAGTCCTTTGACACAGTCTCCCACTGCATTCTGCTAGAGAAACAGGCAGCCCGTGGCTTAGACAGGTGTACTCTTCACTGGATTAAAAACTGGCTGGATGGCCGGGCCCAGAGAGTTGTGGTGAATGGCATTAAATCCAGCTGGTGGCAGGTCTCAAGTGGTGTTCCCCAGGGCTCGGTTTTGGGGCCAGCCTTGTTTAATATCTTCATTGATGATCTGGATGAGGGGATTGAGTGCACCCTCAGTAAGTTTGCGGATGACACCAAATTAAGCGGGAGTGCTTGAGGGTAGGAAGGCTCTGCAGAGAGATCTGGACAGGCTGGATCGATGGGCTGAAGCCAACTGCATGAGGTTTAACAAGGCCAAGTGCCGGGTCCTGCCCTTGGGTCACAACAACCCCAGGCAACGCTACAGGCTTGGGGAGGAGTGGCTGGAAACTGCCTGGCAGAAAAGGATCTGGGGGTCCTGGTGGACAGATGGCTGAACATGAGCCAGCAGTGCACCCCCCTGTGTTCAGTTTTGGGTGCCACAGTATAGCAGGGACATTGAGGTGCTGGAGCGTGTCCAGAGAAGGGCACCAAAGCTGGTGAGGGGTCTGGAGAACACGTCTTATGAGGGGCGGCTGAAGGAATTAGGATTGTTTAGTCTGGAGAAGAGAAGGCTGAGGGGAGACTTTCTTGCTCTCTACAACTACCTGAAAGGAGGCTGTAGTGAGATGGGAGCTGGTCTCTTCTCCCAAGTAACTAGCAATAGGATAAGAGGAAAGGGGTTCAAGTTGTGCCAGGGGAGGTTTAGGCTGGACATTAGGAAAAAATTTTTCAGGGAAAGAGTTCTCAAACATTGGAAGAGGCTTCCCAGGGAGGTGGTTGAGTCACCATCCCTAGATGTGTTTAAAAGTCATGTAGATGTGGTGCTTAGAGACATGGTTTAGTGGCAGACCTGGTAGAGTAGGGTCAATGGTTGGATTGGACAATTTTAAAGGTCTTTTCCAACCTAAATGATTCTATGATTCTATGGTTGTATTTTTGGAATTCATCATTACTCTTCATTCAGTACTGCCAAATTTCATTTCTCCAAATTCTCATCTCCTGTGTACCTCAAAGCCTTGCTACTTCTATATCTGCAATTAGATGTGGCAGCAAACAAACAAACAAAAAAAAAAACCAACCAAAAATCAGGAGAGGTATCTCTGTGGTGCCACCCAGCCATCACCTGAGATTCTCATGCCTGTAAACCTTTGCAAAGAGAGTGTTCAGGGGTAGTGGGACAAGGGAACATAGCTCACAGGGCAGGATGCCAAAAATGCTAAACAACTGACTGCCATAGGTTACATGGAGACCGATAGTGCGTAAAATTCAGAAATAAAGAGGCTGTTTTTCTAAAGACAAGGGGTGGCATACATGACCAAAAATTTTAGCCCACAACTTCCCCACATATTTTGGCATAGATCACTACAGCCTCTGACACTTTTAAAGCAACTAAGGCAAAGTTAGAAAAAAGCCACCTTTTTATCTCTGACCTTTGTAAAACCAATGTTATCCTAGAACATGGGTAGAAACTTTTAAAAGGTGAGAGGTAGAAGAGAAACAGGTTTTGTACCTCTCTGCTGTTTCTATAACTTATTTCTATAGGGATATGTATCTTACTTGTGCTGCTACCGACAGAACTACCACCGTTACACAGATTTCCATGATACAGAGCGGTGTTAACTGGTGGACCCATTTCCTTTCAGTGTCATGTACAGCTGGGACAGAACCTTTTCTTTTGTAAGATTAATGCTTGCAATAACTATATCTTATTTGAATCATACCAGAGTCACAGAATAATGTGGCCATATATGCACTAGAATACTGGCATCTCCTTCTCCTCCCTCTCCCTGCCCCCAACACGTGCCTAATTTATCCCTTTGTTTCCATATACATTAGTTAGGTTGTTACCAAGAAGCAGACTGTGTCTGCTTTCAGTAGGCAGAGGATGGGAGAGGCAGAAAAGACTCAATTTCTACAACAATCATACACAGGGGATGATTTTTCGTAAAGTTACCAAAAGGAAATATTTGAACACATTTGAGTATTATTTATAAGTAAAACCATGTTGAGCAATAGATAACTATGGTCGGTTGTCCAACAAGTGAATAAAACAGAGGCAGATGGCAACACATTAACTCTAACATGTTTATTCCAAGGCACCCATTGCCAGCTGCGCTCACCAGAACTTCCCAATATTAACTTCCTTCTCTTTCATTGCCACATGCCACCTAGTGACTTAACGCTGAATCACAGCTTAAAAGCTATTAATGACTGGGAATTACAGCATATCACGAGGAAAGTCTTGTTTGTGAATGTTTAAGGACATAATACTGGCCATGGAAGCAGCTAAAGGCACAGTATGAAGCATAGCTTTACTTCTGACTGCAATTTCTCTTGCAGACCTCCAAGACAAAGAAGCAAGACAAAGAAATCAGATGTATCTAATGAACCAAATTTTGTTTTCCATTATTTGTGTCCATGAAATGGAAATACTAAAATAGAGATCAGGTCATTCAGATGTTAAAATAAAAAATAAAATTGTAAGACATAATTTTTGCTAAAAGATTAATCAATAAATTCAGTTAATATATAAAAATAACAAACATTCCCTTCTTCCGACTTAGACTTCTTAAACATTTTACTTTACTTCCTTATTTATCTCTGCATATTTTCAACTTTTAAAAAGTTACTCTTTTATTCTTACGAGTCCTGGGATTTTATATTTTTATTTTCTAAGAGAACACAGGAAGTGGAAGAGAGCGTGTCTGTCTGACTGCGAGTTATGGCCATGTTACAGAAATGTTTTGATTTTTCAGCACAGCATCACATTTCTTACATAGAATAGCAAGAGTATGGTCTTTGTCTCAGAAATTAAAGATCTGTAAGACACTATTTTAACAGCTTTATCAGCAACAGCAGCCCTAGAAACTCACTAAATGATGTAATTATAATAACTTTAAAATCAAAACTTTTGTGTTTGAGCAGGCACCTCTAAAAAGAAGAGATGTGGTGATCTCTGAGGATTCTTCCTGTCTAGGAAACAAAAAACCAAACAAAATAAAACTACGGGGTACTCATGATGCTTATCAAAATACTGTGTCTGCTTTCTCTCAAGTGTATCTTGATTGAACACTGTCTGAGAGGTTCTTCATTACACAGGCAGCCCAGACGTTAGCGATTCAGCATGACTTTATGTAATGCAGATCAGAAAGGATTTGAAGGCAACTTAGTATTTGAAATGTAATGAATAATTCACTATGTGGATCCAGAACATTATTCTCTAACTTGCTATGTTAATAAAATTAAACTGCAAAGAAGTATCATCTCAAAACAAAACAGGATACCAGACTAAATCAAAATTACATTTATCATACAAGACTGTTAAAAGACCTTATAAATGAATACTGCAATGTATTCTCCTTTGAGGGAGGGTGACTGTGGGACTGGTAACATAATAATTATGCCGTATTTGCCTATAGTTTTTTTTTTCATTTGACAACTCTTGACCTGTTCCCCCAGAAGAAATTTCCCCTAATCTGCATCAGGGAAACTGAAGTCAAAAGAAACCAAGAATCTGTTAATGATTTATCTGTTGTCTTATTCACCTGCAATTGTACAACATTCAACACAGCCTGCCTTTCAACAAGATTTGGGAATTCAAATCTGAAATATGTTTTCATGCTCTGTGGATTTTTTTTTTTTTGAAGTTCATACATAGTGTGACTCCACAGTTTTAATGGTACAAAGTATTCCCTTGCCCAGCAGTTGAATGCTTACCGAGATTTCAGGCTGCCTTCAATCAGCAGCAGTATCTATGATCCTATCTTGTGTAAAGATCAAGTGTATCTGCATTTGAGAATTTAATCACTTGGTCTGTTTGCACTGGACAGGACCAACCAAAATTTCTTTCATTATAGTATTTAAGCTCCAGTCTTCCTCACTTACAAAGTCTAAGATTTACAGACATAGTTCAGACATGTAATTCTGAGATTAACTGAAAAAGTCTCAAATGCCTAAACAGACAGCATGTTTGTAATGCTGATATTGCATGAAAACAAACCTAGACTGGTGCTACAGACCTGGGGTGGTGCTTCATCAGTATTTGACAAAAGACAGATCAGGGGAAAGGGAGTTTTGGGCAGGCTCAGGCATTGATAGTAAACGTTCAAAATGTTCTTTTAATTCAGGAGCTAAGTATTTTTCTACGACTCTGTTGGTTCTCCTTCAGTCTGTCATGGATATCAGCCTTGATAAATGGGAGGGTGGGAGTGATTCATCCTTCCTAATGCTGTGCACTACAGCTGACCTCAGCATCTCCTGAGAGTTCCCAGAGTCTGCTGAATTTATTGGTATAACCTATGGCTCATAACTAAAATTTTGAAATAATTGTTTACTGCAATTTAGATATATACATATCTCAGTGAAGTGGTACCAGAGAGGGTAATGAGGGCAACATACACCGTGTTGTGAAGGGAATCTGCCTTTGAAAGGTTATGTCTTCATTTGGTGTTTAAAAACCACCTGTTTCACAGGGGAAGAAGGGAGCCCACAGAGTAACCCATAGGCTGTTAGTGTTCTATTTATCAGACGAGGACAATGCCAGTCAAATTTTAATGATAACTCATTCTGGTTGAACAGCTTCCTCCAGCTTCTTTGCAGGTGTGGCAGTTTGGTGAAAATCTCTCAGGGCTTGAAAAAGTAATTGAGTTGTTAATAATGTCTTCCAGAAACCTCACACAGGCAAAAAGAAAGAGAGAGAGGGAAGGAGGAAAAGGAAGAGGCAGAGATAGGCTTTGTGATTTCATAGAATCATAGAATGGTTTATGTTGGAAGGGACCTTAAAGACCAACCATGTAGTTCCAACCCCCCTGCCATGGGCAGGGACACCTTCCACTAGACCTGGTTGCTCGAAGCCCCATCCAACCTGGCCTTAAACACCTCCAGGAACGGGGCATCCCCAACTTTAATGACCAACTCTGGCAACAGAGTAGGATCCTGAGCATCTTCAAGCATATTTGCCTAAACATTAGACAGTTTTTCCAAATGGTAAAGAAATTCTGGCAACTGTTGCTTGGGATAGGTTATTTTTGTTTCATGAGGGTAGCAGTTTCCTGCACTGAGTACGCTGAGCATTCTCTGTGCATTACGTCTCACTTACACCCTCAGAGGATTGAATGGTAATATTCCTGTGGTAGTGTGAAAGTGTATGCTGAAGCTATCAAGTAATCACTAAGTTCGCTTAAAAGGATTGCAGACCTTTTTACAAATGGCTACTAGGTTAATAGCATGATTCAGACCACCTATATTCTCCTGAACCCTAAAGAAGAGCTGCATGTTGAGTCTACATTGCAAAGCAAAAGAGGCTAGAGAGCAAAATTGAGCACTGGCCCTTGATTATCACACCACATAATTGTAACTCCCCTACTAACTCACTGTTCAACTGTCCCAGCTAGCTTTTTCCAAGATTAAACCTGAGCTGGATGAGGGATATAGTCAATTCCCAAAAGCATAAGGACAAGACTATACCAGGATTGCTTTCCTCCGCTCTCCACATCCTCCAACACAATCCAAGGACGTCTTGCAGTCTCAAACATATTGGAAGACCTTTATCCCTTCCCCAAGGCATGCAACTAATACCCTTATTTTCACACTGAAACACCATTCTGGTGAGCTGCAATGCAGCGCTACGTTATTTCAGACACTCCTAATAGAAACAGAAGTGGGGGCAGTGCAGACTGTATGTATAGACTGTAGGACCATATCTTATAGGACAGTCCAGTCTTCTCTTTCATAACACTGCCCGTGTCTGGAGCAGTTAAAACAAACGAACATGCCATCATGCTGCGCTTTAGGAAAAAGGGCTTGCTTGAGCTATGTTGCAGTTCAGTGGCGGAAGTGGAGGAGCCTAAACTACTCTTTAGTCTCTGGTAGGGTAAAACAGGGAGGCACAAAATGTGTTCACACAAAGTCTAGCACAGCCAAGCAGCACAAAAGCCACAAGCAGCTCTGCCAGTCCCTGAGTCAACAGGGTCAGAGCAGCGTGAGGAAGACACATCCTAAAGATCTAAACTTCATTCTGGCAGCAAGCTTGGGCTTAAGGAATAGGTCACTCTACTGCTAGTGACCTGCTACGTACAACTTGTACATGGAACATTACCTGGCTGTGCACTAAAGAAAGACTGAATTGAAAATGCGGGTTGTTTATGATCAAGAGTATTAAACTAACTTCTTCTAACCTGACTCATTATTAATAATTAATGTTAAATCACTACTATGTATCATTCTACAAACACATTAGTAATCCAATACTAAACAAAATCAATACTATAAATCAGTCAAGAACTTTAAGTGAAATCAACATAACTCAATCATGAGTGTGTTTTTTTTTTAACTGCAGTAGTTTAATGCAGTTCAGCTAGAGGAAATTGAAGAGTAAAAAGTAAGCAGAGAAATAGTCTATTAACTACACATTTACAACCTAAGATGCTTACTCTATCAAAATACAGTAGATTTCAAAGCATAGTCAAGGGTTTATACAAATGAACAAGTCATTGTGGTGCAACAGCTTCACACACCTCAGCTGATTTGTGGCAGCTGGCTGTATACAAGCTCTTAGCTTGTGGTGAAGTAATTTGAGCCAGCTTAGCCTTCTTTCGTTAACTCCTTACCCTGTGGGAACTTTTTCATGTATTTAAACTCTCTGGCTGACACCTAACTTTCAGACTAATGCACAACACTGAAACATCACAGCCAGACTGGTATGAAAGACTATCCAGATATGAAAATGTGCACGTCATTTTAACCTGCATTGTTGGAAAGAAGACTTCACAGGATTACATGATTTTCTTTGTATCTGAAGAACATAATCAAGCCTTATGACAAAGTGAAACACCCAAAAGAAACTGAAAAAAATCCAGATGCATGTACTACATATATTTTATCAAACCAAGGGATAGCTTAGTAAGAGCAGTGTTCTCTAACACCGTTAAAACTCCTTCACCTTATGAAGCTGTCTTCAAGGACATATCAGCTCTTAATCATTGTCAGGTAGACTGATCTATCGAGAACCCTTTCCTTCTGATCCCTCCATAACCTTTTGTCAAAAATGACTGAAAACAATAATAATAAAAAAAGTTAAACAAAATAATCACCTAAAGCATATTCTTAACCCTAGGAGAGAGGAAAAAAACCCCTTTTTCCAAATGAACCCAATACCCCTAGTCTTATTTGTATTCAGTACTTTAGAATTATTTCCATTTTTTTATATTCCCTCAAAATAAGTTATTTCCTGCTCAGTTTGTCTCATTTTCAGAGATGACTTACCTATTTTTTCAAGTTCCACTCCTTTTATATGGTTAATGGAAGAACTAGAAACTGTCTCTTCTGAGTCTCACTAAAGCTCTTTACTCACAATTCTGCTCCTCTGTGTTTCATGGGACAACTGACTTTGGAAAGGTTAAAAGCAGAAATGTACTTGGTGAGGGGAAATATCCCACTTTGAAAAATGAGATGGATGTGCATACAGGTCTTTATTTTATGAATATGGGTGGGAGATGTGGAGGAAGAAGTATTATTCTCACTTGACTATAGACATCCAAAATGTTATTTAAGTCTGTCATCATCAATTTTTATTGATAGTAGAGAGAAAGAGAGCTCCAAAGAACAATTTAGCTCACCCTAACGTAGATGTCCAAGACAGGCCAGATTAATTTGAAGGTGCCCATTTCCTTCCATCATCACCAAAAAGAATTTAGGATGACTACTTCTGACTTAGATACCTAGCTTTTAGACATCTAAATTGTGAAAAAGGCAAATGTTGCCTTTAGAATTATTCAGCCTTACTGAACCGATTAATTTCATGCTGCTGAAATTAATGCAACCAAGTAAGAACAACTCTTCTTCATAATCATTCTATAAAGTACATGCTCCCAGTACTTTTACTAGCTCATTTTTTTTTCATAATTTTAGACAATTCTCCCAGTTGACGTTTAGACTGATTTCTATAGCTTCCCTGCCTTGCCCCATAAGTGCAGTCTTTTTTTTTTCTACCAGACTACTACATCTGAAATACTTTTTGATATATAGCATCCTCTTCTTAGCATCCCTCAATTAAAATACAATCTGTCTTCACAGCCTCTCTGAAAAGGGCATTCTCTCTGCAATAATCTTAAACTGGCATCTATCAACTACCCAAAGAAATTTGGAACTTTCCCATCATAGCTAAAGTATTATAAGATGTCAATTAGCACTAAATTATCTATTTTAAATATGTATTATTTTAACTACTTCCTCCTATGATATCAAGAACTATTTTTCAAAGATAATAGTGCTTTAGTGTTACCTCTGTAGAACATTTCTGTAGCTATTCCTTTAAGTAAAATGGACACCGACCAAATGAAAATATTTATGTGTAAGAAAGACCTCACAAAAATATATGTGACTAGGAAAGGAAAAATGAGTAGGGCTTGGAAGAATAACAGCAACAAGAGATATCACTATCAGAAATAAAATTAAATGTAGACAGGAACATCAAACAAGAATGTTGTATTATAAATAACCGTGTCCCTAACTGAAACCATAAATCAGACTTTACTTATCTTTAATCTCTCTCCTGAGCATTGTAGATGTAGCTTCAGCCGCCTAACTACAGCCCTGACTGGCGTTTGATCCCTGGGACAGTCCAGTCACCCTTGAAGCAATGCATTCCGCCTCACGTTAATCCACAGCCTGGACCAGATTTAGACTTCATTTCTACTCTAAGCCATATCTCTTCCCAGGCTGCTTTTAAATGGTTCACCTCCAGGAAAATTTTGAGAATATGCATTCTGCAGGATTCCTGGGCAATTGTCATGCAGCCAGCGTAATGTGCCCTGGCACCGGCCTATTAAGGCTCCAGTCCTGCCTCCAAGGTCCGTCCCTGCCTGCATTTCATCTTCAGCTCCTGCTTCAACCCCACTGCCTCTGCCAGCTCCATGAAGGTCACCTGGTCAATAAAAAGATCAAAAGTGAATATTTTAAGACAGGTAAAAATCATGAAGTCTTAATGTATAAAAAGGCAGCAGAAGAAAGCAATACAATTGTACTACCCAAAATAACTGACGCAATTTTTGTGAGAGAAGTGGATATAATGTTAGTTATAGCTAATAAATATATGACTGCCTTTATGACTTACAGATTTCTTCTGCATAATGTTTCTAAGTTAAAGTCTTTCCTATCCACCCGCAAAAGAAAATGAGTAAACAACTTGATTTCACCTCTCACTTTGATTAATGATCTTTTTTTTGCCTTGAAAATTGCAATATTGGCCAAAAATATCCATTCAAAATGCTCTTGCAAAGATCATTCTCCTTGTGCTCAGCTTGATCGTAATGCCTGTTTCTCTGAGTCCCCTATCTGACTGCCCATTCTTAGCTCAGCTATAACCTATTTGTCTTTAAAAGGGTTATATATGCACACTCAACTGCATTTTATGCTTTCTTGAATACCTACCCATCAGTACATTCAGGCAACCCAAACTAAACTTTTTAAGAGATTTCTGTTTGTTTCTTAACATCATTGAGCTTTCAAACTGCTTACAACAGTTAATTATTCTTGAAATACAACCAATTCAAAAATGGATAATAAAAAGAAGGTAAAACTGGGAGGGGGAGAGCTTAGAAGACAATAGAGCTGAGGAAAAGTCAAATCCAAAGATTTTAGTTCCTGTGGTGCACTACCTACTGCTAAAACAAACAACATCGACATGCCCTTTTTACGTGAAAAAAAATTGAATGCTGCACAACCTTTGGTATAAAATTACTTGCACTAATTGCACCACAATTTTAATAATAACACACCTGTAAATAACCACATTGAAACTACACCAAAATAAATCAACTATGAAAAAATAATTCTGACTACTAACTACTGAACTGCTATAAAGTCATAGAATAGACATAGACATCAAGCCAATAAATAAGAATGAAGTATGTTAGAATTTAAAAGAGAGGAAATAATAATGAAAAAAGGATTAGATGTACTACATCTAGGCTCATTAGTTTTTAATTTAAATTGATAAATATAATATGCATGGATTTGAAACTATAATTTTCCCCAGTAAAACAAAAAATAGTCAGCAAAATCTGAGTGCAAATTATGTACCTTTAACCTTTTTCAATGACTCCTCTCTGCTGTCCTGGCTAATTTGCAACATTGTTGTGATGAATAAGCCAACAGAAGGTAATATGAAATCAAGCTATTAGTTTTTGAGGAGTGTTGTAAGCAGAAGTGAGATGAAGGCACGTTGATGGAAGGATTTGAGAAACAAATGTAAAGAAGAGCAGCAGTACTCAGAATCTTCAAAGCTTATAATGTTGGGGGTCAAAGAAAAAAAGATGTACAACAACACTTAAAATGTCTTAGTTTTGTCAAGCCAAGTGCTAATGAGAAAAATGCAAACCATGATAGATGGGTACTTCAGCTTCATGTATCAAGAAAGAAATCTAGCAGCAGGATTAGTCTGTGGTTTAGTATGTGTTAGGACCTTCGGGGATTCTATTTAATTTCATTCCGAAGTCAAGTTAGCCATTTGCTTTCCTGAATACAGTTGTGCATGTGTTGTGTGTATCTTCCATACAACAGAAAACAAAGACACACTTTCCTGGCGTGTTTGACTATTATTAATAACAAATGTTTCTTCAGTGATCAGTTTTCTGCAATTGTTACTAATGAAACGTAATGAGAAAGGCTGACAGAAATTAAGGTACTTCTTCATTAGTTGGTTTGAAATAAATAAATGCAGGAATAAGGCTTCCAGAACCAAAGCTGTTACTGCAACTGAATGCCAAGGGTTGGACATCATCTAAAAGTGAACTGGAAGAATTATTTCAGGAAACTAAGTGTCCATTGATGACACTTTGACAGCATGCATGTGGACACTTGCTAAATATATAATTAAATGAATCTTCACTTGTTGAACATTCTATGGAGCAGATGACTTTGTGCTGAAAGACTGAAGATTACATCAGTCAAAATAAAATGACAGGTCATCTGCAGCTATATTACTGTCTTTCATAAAGTATTTTTTTGCATAAAGCACAAGTAGAAAAATATAATCTTTTTGTTTTAATTTTAATTTGCTTTACTAGTGCAAAGTCTTGCATTGCTATTTAAGACGACATCAAGAACCTTTGAGCAAAACAAATTGCCACGACAGAGAACTGCAAGAGAGTTTAATCCCTTCATGAAAAAGTGCATGAAGAATTACAGAAAGATTTGCAGCGAGTTATTTGACAAGTGAACAGCAGTCAACTCCTGAACTTGGAACTCAAGCATTGTAGTTCCTGTCTGGGCCTTAACATCCATGACTGCTGAGTGTTTATTGAGTTCATTTCAGAAAATTCAGGACAAAAGATTAATTCAGTTCTCTTACAAGCACTTTTGACAGTTGAATAGGTTTTATTCTAACACAGACATTGAAATCAACTTGGAAAACTGAAAAAAAGAATACTTTTGACTGTCATATAGACAGTTGTTCTCTGATGGCTCCAATTCTAACTTGCAAACATCCTTATTGCAGACATTCAGTTTCTTTACCATTTTATTTTGAAGTTTAATTAACAAACACATATAAAAATGCATAATTAACAAATGCATTGGCTTTTATGTGACTGTAGGTACAAAATTTGAGGACAAAACCATAAGTTTATTGTAAATGTTATGGAACAAAAGGGTAAGCACATTCTTAAATGTCAAAAATTATTCTCAGTGTGTCTCAAGGCAGTTTTAAATGCCTGCTTGTTGTTGATGTGATTAATGTGTTACCTTTGAAAAGATATTCACAGAAGAAAAGTGTGGCAATAAATTTGCTTACAAATAACCAAAAATCTTTTAGGTTTTGTTCTTGATTTTCATTAAAATAAATGGTAGTTTCTATAAACTCTGCCTATAATTCCTGACTAACATATGTCCTCTGGAGTTTCCTGAATGGAGATTCTTTAGTCTCTTCAGTGTTTAAATTGGCATATTTTCATAATTTATAAATTAAATCTTCCCTTTCTGACATTAAACCCCACATAGTCTGTGTACAACAAACATGGAGAATGTTTTTCTTCATGTCTAGCTTCACAATTGTACCTTACCATGTTTTCATTGCATTACAGGCGCTTTACAACTGCAACCTTCTGGACACTCTCTAACTGGTTGTCCTGGTTTGAGGTAAAACAGAACGAATTTTCAGTTCAGTAATTTTACTTTTTAGTTAAACCTCTTCTAACTAACTGAACTCTCTGAAATTAACAGCATATTGTGGAGACATTGTTTGCTCTCAGAGTGATAAGACCCATGTTTATAGCTGATGCCAAGGAATGGTGTGCAGAGAGGCTCTTGCTTATACTTATTGCTATAATGCCCAAGGCCAGCCAACTTTGTTATTTGCCCCATTGGAGGGTTGGAAGCAGAAAAGTGTAGAGGGGTCACATCTGCAGGGAGGAGTGGACAGGACAGGTGACCCAAAACTGACCCACAGGGTATTCCATCCCATCTGTCTCATGCTCAGTATAAAAGCTGAGGGATCAAAGGGTCAGCCCCTCTTACTTCAACGACCGGCGTCTGAGGAGGACTCTGTCTGTTCATGGCTTTGATCCCAATCTGTCCATTCCTGCATCCAGATGTGGAATCCAGTTCCTGTCCATTGCTGAGTCCAGTCTGGGACTTTCCCAATGCCTGACAGTGGTGCGATTGTCATCCTGGGAGCTCGATATGGTTTTGTATATATTATATATATTTCATTATTTTCTTTTTTATTATTTTATTAATATTTTCATTAAAGTAGTTTAGTTTCTTTTCTAAACTCATAAGTCTCTTTCTGTCTCTCCCTACTATCCTTGGAGACAGAGGTAGGAGAAAGCATCATCTGTTTCAGTGGCCAGTCGGCCCAAACCACAACATAGCTATAAAGACAGAGTATGCATGTAATGCCACTTTCTCTAAAAATTAGGTCTATAAATGAATGCATAACATTATTTTATTACTACTATTTCATTAATCTAGTTTTTTCTAAACTCATAAGTCTCTTTGTCTCTCTTCCTCCTCTACCTGGAGAGAGATGTGGGGAACAGCGTCTGTCGTTTGTCTCAGTGGCCAGTCCAGCCCAAACCATAACACTGGTGTTTATTTACTCTACATTGCAGGTGAAAGCATTTCAGTCAAGATCATACAAGAAGGAACTCAACCAAATAAAGCAGAAAGGGGTACATCCTGTGTCTTTGAAACAGTGTTCTTATTTATATATCCTGATAATAATGATAATTAAATTTTTTGCAATTGCATGACATTAATCACTGTTCACGGAATCATGGAATTTTCAGAGTTGGAAGGGACCTCCAGAGATCATCTAGTCCAACTCCCCTGCTGACGCAGGAATGCCTACAGCACATTACTCAGGACTGCATCCAGGCAGGTCTGGAAAATCTCCAGAGAAGGGGACTCCACAACCTCCCTGGGCAGCCTGTGCCAGTGCTCTGTCGCCCTCACCGTAAAGAAGTTTTTTCTTATGTTTCAGTGGAACTTCCGATGTTCCAACTTGTGCCCGTTGCCCCTTGTCCTGTCACTGGGAACCATTGAAAAAAGTCTGCCTCCATCCTCCTTCAACCCATCCTTCAGATACGTCTAAGCAAGACTAAGGTCTCCCCTCAGCCTTCTCTTCTCCAGGCTAAAGAGTCCCAGCTCTCTCAGCCTTTCCTCATAAGGGAGGTGCACCAATCCCCCAGTCATCTTTGTTGCCCTCCGCTGGACTCTCTCCAGGAGTTCCCTGTTCCGCTTGAGCTGGGGAGCCCAGAACTGGACCCAGTATTCCAGTTGTGGCCTCACAAGTGCCGAGCAGAGGGGGAGAATGACCTCCCTCGACCTACTGGCCACACTCTTCCCTATGCAGCCCAGGATTCCATTGGCCTTCCTGGCCACAAGGACACATTGCTGGCTCATGGATAATTTCCTGTCTACCAGGACCCCCAGATGCTTCTCCTCAGAACTGCTTTCCAGCAGGTCCACCCCTAGCCTATAGTGGTGCCTAGCATTCTTCCTCCCCCGGGGCAGGACCCTACACTTGCTCCTGTTGAACCTCATGAGGTTCTTCTCTGCCCAGCACTCCAGCCTGTCCAGCTCACGCTGGATGGCAGTGTGGCCCTCTGGAGTGTCAGCCACCCCTCCCAGTTTGGTATCATCAGCGAACTTGCTGCAGATACACTCTGTCCCCTCATCCAGGTCACTGATGAATATATTGAACGAGATGATTGGTCCGAGTATTGACCTCTGGGGGACACCGCTGATTGCAGGCCTCCAACTGTTGTTTAGCTTTGATCCTGATCCTTTTTTGCATAATGCTACCAAGCCTATCATTCTTATGTTTGTGAAGTAGTGCAGAACTTTGCAGTGTATTTGGAGAATTGCATCCCGTTCAGATTGAGGATCTTTTTCCACTTTATTTATCCAGTTTATCCAGGCAATTGAATTTTAATCTTCTCCAATAATGTGCGTGGCGTACATCTTAGGTGACAAAGACGTATTCTCTTCTATTATGAAGTGTTTCAAGGCATTCAAATTTAAACACTTAGGATTGAGAATTTATTTTTCCAAAATGAAATATTCAGAGAAGATTCTCAATAACAGAGGTAGAAATTAATTAAAAATAACTTTGCTGAACTAATAGATTATTGTGTTGATGTATGATCATTGTCAGTGGTACATGACATTTTTTCCAAAAATACTTAATTCAGCAAGAAGTGACATTTTGGAATAATCAAAATAATTTGCAAATTCAGTGAAGAGTTTAAATAAAAATATTAAAAGATATATTTTGAGACTGAGTTGTTCTGTCTCTGAAATGAAAAATAATTTCTCTTCAATATTTTTAAATTAAATTTTTTAATATATTGTTTCTTTTGGATATTCATCTCCATTAAAACCAGAAAGGGCTCAATAAGTTGAAAATGAAGCAAATATTTTCATACGACAAAAAGAAAGTGCTTGACATTAGTTAGATTGGCAGAGTTTTCATGTTTCAAAAAGAAAAGGGAGGAGGTGTTCTAGATTGACCCACAAGAAGTGCATTTCCCACAGCTATTTGGGTGATATATTTAATATTAAACAAAATTATTTTTTTCCTTTCTTATTCATGTTAGATATTCTACTTTCATTGTCAAATCATAATGGTGAAATCAGAATATCTCCTTTAACATTTTAAAATACTGATAATTGTCCAATTAGTCTTTTAATAGTTATTTATATCCTTATGTAAAAAAGCATGTCAGATACCTTAAATAACATTTTAAATAATGCAGTTCGACTCTAGGATCAAAGATTAAGCCAGGCATAACTAAGATAATCCTTCATATTCTTCTCTTCAGCTCTCCCAATAAATATTCCGCCACTGCTACTCCAGGATAAATGTCATTGTTAATCAAATAAATGTATAAGCAATTGTATTGGAATAAATTGAAAAAATATAATAAAATCAGCCCAGTGTGCAAACAGTGCTGCACCTTTTCTGGCAAGTCTTATTTAATCATGAACTGACTATTCAATTCTGGACAGTGATAAACAACAACCAATTCACCACACCAGTAGTTAATTCCTCCTCATTAGTCCCTTTCATTCCATTTCCTCTGATCTGAGAATTTAACTGCCTGAACACCCAAGCAACAATTTCTCCTTCCACAATTACTGTTAGAGCGGCGAGGGCTCTTTTGGCTGACAAATGACATCAGTGCTTTTCCCTCACCTAAGCACAGTCACACCAGTAACGCAGTCATGCAGGCTACAATCCTGCTGTGAGACCAAGAGTCCAGCATCTTCCAATTGCATGTCTGGGCAAGAGTTAGGTGCGTTCATAGTCCCTGGTCCCTATGATTGCCATTGGAGGACCATCTTTTGCAATCACAGGTGCAAAAAAGAGACTTTTGCGTGCTCTAAAAGTTCTTTTGGAGAGAGACTGGGACTGCAAAAGGAACTGGGGGGCTATGCTACCAAACAGCTCAAAAGCAGTTGCAGACTTTGGAGCTGGTCAATGCATTCATTTATGTATTTTAGTTTTATAATTTCAAGACAGCATTTTGAAATTCCAGTCAAGTTTATCTACATGTAAGAGGTTTCAGATGCTCACAAGATGATTGCAATGTTTCTCTCTGGTGACAGTGAAGAGAGGAAGGCTGTAGGAAGAGCAGCCAGTACTGCTGCTATAGAAGAGAAAGAAAGAGAAAGAGGAAGAGACAAGCTTTGTGATTTCATAGAATCATAGAATGATTTACGTTGGAAGGGACCTTAAAGATCATCTAGTTCCAAACCCCCTGCCATGGGCAGGGACACCTCCCACTAGACCAGGTTGCTCAAAGCCTCATCCAACCTGGCCTTGAACACTTCCAGGGATGGGGCTTCCACAGCTTCTCTGGGCAACCTGTTCCAGTGTCTCACCACCCTCATAGTAAAGAATTTTTTCCTAATATCTTTTCTAAATCTACCGTCTTCCAGCTTGAAGCCATTACCCCTCATCCTATCACTACATGCCCTTGTAAAAAGTCTCTCTCCAGCTTTCTTGTAGGCCCCCTTCAGGTACTGGAGAGTTGCTATAACGTCTCCACAGAGCTTTCTCTTCTCCAGGCTGAACAATCCCAACTCTCTCAGCCTGTCCTCATAGCAGAGGTGCACTAACCCTCTGATCATCTTCATGGCCCTCCAACAGGTCCATGTCCTCCTGGGGGATCCAGAGCTGGACACAGTATTCCAGGTGGAGTCTCATGAGAGTGGAGTAGAGGGGCAGAATCCCCTCCCTTGACCTGCTGGCCATGCTTCTTTTGATGCAGACCTGGATGTGGTCAGCTTTCTGGGCTGGGAGCACATATTGCCAGCTCATGTTGAGCTTCTCATCAACCAACACCCTCAAGTCCTTCTCCTCAGGGCTGCTCTTGATCCATTCTCCATCCAGCCTGTATTCATACATGAGGTTGCCCCGACCCACATGCAGGACCTTGCACTTGGCCTTGTTGAACTTCATGAAGTTAGCACAGGCCCACCTCTCAAGCCTGTCCAGGTCCCTCTGGATGGCATCCCTTCCCTCCAGCCTGTTGACTGGTGTTGTTGGCCAACTTGCTGAGGGTGCACTCAATCCCAACATCCATGTCGCCAACAAAGATGTTAAATGTCCCAGTACCGGCCCCTGAGGATCACCGCTCATCACTGGTCTCCACTTGGACATCAACCCGTTGACCACCACTCTTTGAGTGCAACCATCCAGCCAGTTCCTTATCCACTGAGTTGTCCATCGGTCAAATCCATGTCTCTCCAATTTAGAGACCAGGATGTTGTGTGGGAAAAAATTACCACAATTTGTTTACAAGAGCAGATGTTTACCAAGATTTTAGAGGACAAGTCTTCACATAAAAGCTTGAGCAAAGGCCTTCATTGCTACAACACAGTCTGAATCTTGTCCTGGGACTGTACAGTTACTGTAATATAGACAGTAATATATGGTTATTCCCAAGAGGAGCAGTCAGGGAGCTTGGAGACACACTGTACCACTGTGTGACAATAATTTATCCAACTAGTGTCTTGTCTGAATTGATGTCTTGTTCTTTTTTGAGTACTGCTGATATTGACTGCTTTGGATTGCTGTCAGGAAAAAGAGAAAATGACCATTTACAGTTAACCAGTTATGGAAATGAGCATTGTGAAAACATGAAATTAGTTGCTAAATTCCCACATTTCACTTCTTAGATTTCAACAGCACCCTCTTTTGAAGCTACCATGAGCTATGTAAGAATTTGTAGCTATCATCAACAGATCTTATTCCCATATAAAAGGCAGAACTATCTCCCATTATGATTTCCTCCTGGAAATACTCCCTGCAGGAAGATAAACATATGGTAAATGTGAAAAAGTTAATTGGCTATATATTGGCTGTAAAAGTTAATTAGCTGCATAGTGTTCCATATATTGGTATTTTAACAATTTACCTTCAGATGTCAAAACCGATCCTTCCATTTTCCTTGGTCTCTTACTGCAAAATTAGC
Organism: Burhinus oedicnemus; assembly: GCA_008921705.1. NCBI lineage: Eukaryota > Metazoa > Chordata > Aves > Charadriiformes > Burhinidae > Burhinus > Burhinus oedicnemus. The sequence goes on along the minus strand of VFFE01007519.1, from coordinate 1,892,823 downwards.
TTTCAAAAAGGTTCGATGCAATAACCAGACCTTTCTGTCCAGAGATTGTGTGTACCTTACAGAGAAGTGTTATACCCTTTTGTTAGTCACCACAGTGAAATGAAGTACATCCTTTGGATTCTTGCCATCTGAATTTGTGAATGGCCAGTCAAAAGCTACCCTGGCAAAAATGTAAGTTTTAAGCCAAATCAGGACCCTGAATCAATTCATCGTCTGGCCACACAAGCACAAGGGCTCAAGAAAAGATGGTGTCAGACATGATTTGTGTGGCCTTAATCTGCCAAGAAACCAGAGTTTAATTCTTCTCATATTCTGTCGCTATGACTACTCCAGTTTTTAGCCTTCTGTGCTCAAATTTGTCTCGTATTCAGGCTTTGAGCAAGCTTCAACACATGATGTGTGGGGAAGAGAGGAGAGTTCGAGCTCCAAAGACCCCCTTAGGACAGTGCATCAAGGACCTAACTGAGATGTACAGACACCTGGTAATGGCCATAGCCACGCTGTCTATTTCTACATTTCTTACACTGCCTATAGGTGCAACATCTGGCTAACGTCAGGCAGAAAAGCAATTACGCTTCCTCATTAGAGGCCCAGTAGGACAAACCAGAATTTTGAATTTCTGGGTAGCTGAACAAAAACTGTCCATATTACTACGACCTGTCATCGTCCTGATTTTATGCACCTGTGAAGAGCTGCTTATGTAGAAAGATGTGCATTCTACTGAAGATGCCAGATACTTGCAAATCAGGTGTCAAACTGTCTAACATTAGGCCTGTTATTGAGTTTAGACCCTACTATACTCCAGAGCCTGAACTTTGCTACAGGGTTGGCACTTTGAAATTTGGTATCGTGCTGAATGTCACAGTGGTTGAAACTCTGGGCCCTGCTAACAAACACTGTCGAGACAGAACTCAAGACCTGAACCCCTGACCATTCACAGCGCTTATATTTTAACTTATTCCTTCCTGTCTGTTACGGTCTGCTCCAGCTAGCCGTTTACAAGGCAAAGGTGCTGTAGAGACAGATAGAACCAAGCAGTCTGGAGGCAAGGAAGTCAGCACCACTTGGCTTGGAGGTCCTCTTTAACTATTATAATAACTTATTATAACAGTATAATAATCACTTGTTTCTCTTTTACTTGCTAGAGACTCTGGACCTGACAGTGAGACCACTGAAATCTTCAGCTAGCAAGAACTGGACAGCCTTGAGGAAGTCTGGTACATTTAGATCTATGGGAAGGTTCTTTACTTCTCTCCCTTTCAGGCAAAGGAAAGGTAGAAAGGGGACGGTGACTAAAAAATTAAATTATTTTTGCATTCACAGAGGGTTTTTTATGCAAGAACTTTACATTATTTACGAATTTCATGTACTCGTGCAACTTCCTCGTGAAAGTTCACCTTTGCAGATGGCTAAGGGCTCAGAAGACTACTAGCTTGTCAGTGGCAGAATATGTACTCGATCACCAAAGACACTCTCCCTGATGCCAGTTAATGAATTATTTCAGAAGAAAAAAAACACTGGAAGGTACAAGTTCTCTATTTGGATTGTGGTCTCAACTTTCATCAGAGTTGGAGCTACTTTTGTAATAAAATTTATAATATTTATTAGAAATTCCCCTCATTATATCTTCAACCCTTCTTCTTGTGTATGATTTCTTATACTATTGATAGATGCTTCTGTGGTTACTTTTTAAATAAAAACATCCTTCCACCAGAATCTGAATGCTCAAAGACGGAGAATCTTTTCCTTTTCATTAGATGTACTGCTTGTCATGAAACTGAGAAAAATAAATTACTATCAGTAAAGGACTACCAAAGACTACCCAGCTCTTCTCACCATTGTCTCTAGTCTGACTTAATTGCCTAGTAATTCCATGATGAATGCTTTTTTTCAGATTTTAATTCCTTCTTTCTATGCAGATTATTCTCAAAGAAACAGCAGAATTTTCTAAAGCATGTTAACTCTGTTTATTTCTGCATATTTGAAACAATTCTCACTGGATTTTATATACAATTCCAGTAAGCTTTTAAATCAGAATTTACACAGCCCAGAAATTCTGCCTTTTTACTGCGCCATTGACAAAACTGGAGCAGTGTAAAATGATCTTGTGATGGTTAAACAAAGCATTGACCTGTTTGTTCAATCTGTGTTTGTCTTTGAAAAAAATCAGAGGTGCTAGACTAAAAACAGTTGAGTAAAAAGAAAAATTTAGACCAGCTTCAAGAAAAGCTTATGCTTCTTAAGTCAGTATAAGGCAAATTTTAAATGTCCAGGTGCAAAACTAAGACATGGCCACCTCTACAATGATTTACAGCTGTACACTTCTTTGTCTACATCAGATGTTTTCACCACCAAGTTTGCTTTGCAGCAGCAGCACTTCAGATCCCTGCAAGCCTGATAAAGTAGGTGTGCTTTAAACACACCTAGTACACAGGCCTTACTAAAGGCAAACTATTTTCTTTTTAAAATACTGAGGATGAGTATGTCTACTATTTTATCAAACAGAATCATAGAATCATTTAGGTTAGAAAAGACCTTTAAGATCATGGAGTCTAACCATTAAGCCAACACTGTCAAGTCCATCACTAAACCATGTCCCTCAGCACTACATCTGCACATCTTTTAAATACCTCCAGGGATGGTGACTCAACCACTTCCCTGGGCAGCCTGTTTTAATGTTTGACAACCCTTTCAGTGAATAAATCTTTCCTAATATCCAATCTAAACCTCCCCTGGTGCAACTTGCAGCCGTTTCCTCTTGTCCTATCACTTGTTACTTGGAGAAGAGACTGACACCCACCTCACTACAACCTCCTTTCAGGTAGCTGTAGAAAGTGATAAGGTCTCCCCTCAGCCTCCTTTTCTCCAGGCTAAACAACCCCAGTTGCCTCAGTCGTTCCTCATATGACTTGTGCTCTAGACCCTTCACCAGCTTC
>VFFE01007519.1:1872514-1889867 GCA_008921705.1 Burhinus oedicnemus | reverse complement strand
TTTTAGCTTTGTGCTTCTAGATATCTCTATATGCATGTTTTCTTCTCCAAAAAGGAGATGTAAGGCTATTTTAAAATTTGTGTGAGTGAAAAAGCATTTACTTACTTCAGTGGCTAGCAGAGTTCGGCAGATTTAAATCCCTAGATGAGTGACAGGTACATTTTTTGCACTCAGCATCAGTGTAGTCAGTGAGCTAAAGGGTTTCAGAGAGAGTGAAAACAAAGATCATACCCAAAGGATTGCTTATCCCAGTACCAGCAATAATAACCCTGTGTTTTATCCTTACGCGACACACACGAAAAAAAGGAGTACATAAATAATTTACAACTATTAAACATTAAAACAGAGTTTTTTTCTTGGGAGGGTATGATGTGTCGACAAAATAACACAAAAGGAAATAACAGCATACTTTATTGTACTCTCCTATTGGCATCCAAATTGAAGGGAGGGTGGCGAGGACACAATTTCCAAAGATTGGCTGTAAGTAGTGACTTGAGTTATAAATGTGGGCATAAATTCATATAACTCCATTCTTCTGTTATCTGTGGTATAACTTTTTTCCATGTGGTACACAGGTCACATTGTCTTGTGGGTTTATGGGATCTCTCATCGCTTTCCTGGTATAGCAGGATTACTATGGCTGAATAAAGAAATTTTCCTGATTTTTTTTTTTTTTGTTATTGCTGCACATCATAGATATGAAGGAATCATGGTGCTTTTTCAGGGTGTAGAGGTGGACCAGCTGCACAGGGCTAGCTGCATTCAGAACTATTTGCGGTGGCACCAGCTACACTTCCCTCGGTGTCAGGTTTCCTGCTTTTGCCTACCAGGACAAAATCCGCCAATTCCCATACTTTTTGGGTCAGACTGTTGTCCCAAAGCGGGGTCATTTACCGCCAATGTACACGCAGAGCAGAGGTATTTACTTAGATCATTTCTGCGCAAAGATGGCACTAGGTGGTAATCCACAAAGCCTCCACACCGGCCTACAAACTCCTTGGAATATTTGTAGGGTTCAAAGTACAGAAATACACACCCTTGATTATAATTACTGGTTAGTACCTTATCTTAACAATTTCTATTGGTTAGTACAGTCTCTCACTTTCATTTAAAGCTACGATGTCCTTTAATTGGTGTGCGCATGCTCCGGTACAGTGGGGTGGTTGTTCTGTTCAGTCTCTCATTGAGTTGGTGGTAGTGATCTCCCACTGTCGTCTTTACCTTTCCCCCCATTACTGCAAATATTTGTTGACTTTGGGCCTCTTCCAGCAGCTGTCCAGTTTTCAGCTGGTTTCGGCACTTTCCGCGTAGGGATGTTCCCTTTGTATCCATCTTCTCTTCTTCAAGGGTACCTTCATTAGCAAGGCACGTATTGTTTATACAAAATGTCCTGTTTCACAAGGCCTTGCAACCTTTTTACAGCTTTTTGCCCCTGATTAATGAAAAATCCTGCCTTCTAACATACATTCTACCTTTTAAAAGTAAATTTTACCTTTTTAAAGTACATCAAGACCTCGCGTACCATCTCTTGTACTGTACATCCCCATGGTTATCATGACGGTCTGAGTCTGGCAGCTGGGATTCTGCAAGGATGCTGGAGCAGACTGACAAAGCAACTGTCCTAACGCCAGTGGGAACAAGGTTTCCTAAGGTCACGTAAAAAAAGGAAAAAGCTTAAAATATCAAAGGTCATGGTTATCTTATCTTCCATTAAAGGTGAACTTCTCTCTTTAGACAGTGTTTTTGTTTGCCCAAACTAGTTCATGTGGCTTTCTGGGCAATTAAGGGTGAATCTCCTCAGTCTTTGGCTTTTCCTTTGCCTTTAAATACATCAAATGTGTTTTCCTGTATGGCTTTCTTCAAGCTGCAGCTTACAATTCCTGCTGTTTTCCTGAACTTTCTGTGGATTCGCTCCAATACTGTGTGCCGTGCCACGGCATTTCAGTCTTGGTCCTTCGGAGGTGCTGCACTCTTCTACCTGTTCCCTCTCCGCCCTTCTCCAAATCTTCCCAGACCTCTCCCTTTTGCTGGCATTTTTTTCAGAAGGAAGGTGAGGAAATCAGTTTTCAGTGGGAGCAGGTCCCTGAATAAATACACATGCTGCATCATTTCTGATGGACTAATGCACAAAGAGGTAAGAGGTGATGGAAGAATGATCAGGTCTTGGCATTTATGTTGCAAACAAACTAGTTTTCTAGTTAATAATTTTTCCACACAGCATTGTGGAGTATGTCCTTGTTTATCACAAAACTATTCTCGTCTTCTCAGTAAAAATTACTAAAGATTTTTCATTTAGTTTAATGTTGAATGAAAACAGCTAAAGTTACTTTGTTTTAGAACAAATATAGATAATTTCATTAGAATAAAAGTGTAGCAAGGATTTTGAGATGTTTTAAGATTGGCTTTATTTATAAACAAAGCTTTTTCATGCAGCAGATATATTTTAAGGTTTATGTGTTGTACAAAGACTTGTCTCTGAAATGTTATCTCAGCTTGCGTATTGATCTGTCATTTTTGTTTCTTGTTTTAAGTGCCTCTGTGAAGTTTCAGCCTGCACTACATGAAAAAGCCACGGCATTTGAAGCCAAAACTTTCATAAAATATGAAGATGAATAATATATTGTCAAATACCAACAGGGCAGAATAAGATTCAGCTTCAATAAGATTCATTTTGTCCTGTTCTTATTAACTATAATTTTCTTCATGACTTAATTGATTACAGGTTTTAATTTTTGGTCCTTTTCTACATTATATGCTAAAATGAAAGAGCCAAAAGAAAGAACCCTGTATTTATCACGATTTTTAAATGGCATTATTTGAAAAAAACAAACAAAGAAACAGAAAACCCGCCACAGCTCCATGACTCTTTGGAGGAACTAAAAATGTTGTAGTCATGGAGTTTTGGGGTTTTTTTAATGCTAAATTATAGTGCTTTCAGAGTTTTGCCTTGTTTTGAGCCTCAAGGTTGCCCCAGGATAGTACGGAGCAGCACAGAAACCAAGGCAGGCCAGACCTTCAGCCTCTTCTCTAAAACTCTGCCTGACAATCCTGATGTTGTCAGACATTCCTGGGAACTTGTCGTTATCCATGTCAGCTGGGCTGTAAATGCTCTCAAGAACGCGTATACATTATGCTGGCAAATACGGCTCTGCCTTTGAAGGCAGACAGCACAGCCATGACTGTTCCTGAGCAGCAGCTGCGAGGAGAATGAGGAGAAGGCTTTGAGACACTGGAATTCCCAGGCATGAAACAGGTCTGAAAGCCTGTAAAAATCCTTATGGCCCCTGAATGAGAAGCGTGGTCAAAACTAATAAAGCAATAATTACAATGTTAATTTTACATTCTATGCTGCTGTAATTTCCATTCCATTTATTTAAAAGAAGAAAAAAGAACAAGTGGGTAAAGGTCTGAAAATTTCAGCTTCAAATGAATTCTATAAAACTTGAAGGCTGCTTAGACCATGAGAAATAAGGCATACGTAACCTTTTCAAACGCATCTATTAAGTACTGGTTTAAGAGAGAAAGAGGAAAGACATACTGATCATCTTATGAATATCTTCTAGTATTAAAAACATGAGGCACCCATTAGTGCCTCATTTACTGATTTCAGTATGATAATTTCATGCATGCAATGTTCAACTTGTACACATACATTTGCTTGGAAATTAGGCAGAAACTGTGTTGTCAACTGTTGGTGATGTTATTTTTTACAACTTGATATACACTGAGGTGGCTGTGAGTTTGGTAGCCAGAGTGAACCTTGAGCTTTAGCGTAAAATCACTGAAGTGTTTGATGTACAAAGTTTGAGCAGCTTTTCTTGATTTAATGAGATGATTTAATAATGTATGTTTGCAATAATAAGCATGAAAAACATAGCTCCATGTTCCCAGATTTCCTACCTGTCCCAACGAAAAATCAAGTCCTTGGTTTTATTCACTACAGATCCTGTGTATTTTTACAAAATTTGCATTATGCAAGTAGGTCACCAATAACCTCAAAGTTTCTGTGCTGTTTGAATGCTGTTGTGTGAATACAAAATGGAGTTTCATTTGAAGATACGCAATTTTCTAAAGGGGCTGGAGAAAATTATGAAATTATACTAAACACTGTGCCGTACTGCATTCTTTTTTTTTATGCTCCTTCTCCATTAGTGAAATAAGCTTGAATGGTCAGCATGGTAAATTATCTGAATCAGCTAATATTAAATTTCTGTTAATTAAACTAATTTATAACTTCACCTACTTACTTTTATTAGGGTCAGCTCACACTTTCTAGTGTTGTTTGATTAATATTCTATCTCCCCATTTACTAAATCAGCTCCAAACTGTTAGTAAAAGAGTGTATTTCAAAATATCCTGGTTATATCTTTCAAATCCCCCTAGTCTGTTTAACTGAATCCACAATGTATTTTATGTCAACAAGTGACAGTCTTTACAACCTCAACAACACAGTCAAGGATAACAAGTTGCATGGGTATAAAGTAAATTGATTTGAAATATTGTTCTGTTATGGCAAGAATGAGTTACTAGTGTTTGTCTCAAGGGTTTGCTTCTGTACGTTGTCATATGCTACTGATGTAATTTTACATTACGTACTGCCCAGTGTGTTGTTTTCTCTTATATTTTTATTACTGACTGAAACATAGCAAGGGCTGAGTTAAAATTTTATCATGTCAGACTGGATCAGGTGACTGAACAGTCTCTTTGTTGTTTTTGTTGTACTGGACACATATTTGAACCCAAAATGGTAAGAAACAGGATAAAGAAATCCCAATCTTAAACAGTATGGAATAAAGTCTGAAAAAAGTGTGGTCTCAAAAAGCAGAGAATCTGAGGCTGACTGGGTGGTTCAAATCTGTCTCTTCTCTGCAGACGAAAGGGAAGCGGGACTGTTTAGGATAAGGAGAAGTAGGTGTGGGAAAAGTTTTCTGATTTAAGATCATTGGTCACTCTGAAAAAATCTTTCCTATAAATTTTTAATATACTATCACACTTCTGTTCAGCTACTGGATCTCTGTAAAGCTATACCCCATGAACTGATGAATCTGATAAAATCTGTTTTGTACAGGATTAAGTACTTGCTCTTTTAACCTATTATCTTTAACTCTGTAGAGGTTCATGCACTAATATGTGACACAGTAATACAACCTGCTAGTGCAAGCTGCAGCCACTGAGGTTGCAGCAGGGACAGATGCTGCCCTGTGGGGAACAGGTTAGGGAGGCAGGGCATCTGTGTCAGGAGCACAGTCCCTTTGCCAGACCGGCTGGGGCAGAAGACGGTAACGTGTGCTACAGAGCTTTGGGTGGGAAGAGGAATTATCCCCTCTCCCATTTTAATGGCTACTGTCTATCATGCTTTCCTTGTCTTGGCATTTGGTGACAAGAGGAGCCGAGGATGCTTGCTGGCTACATGTGGAAACCCAGACTACATCAATTATGATGCATCCACTGCAATGGGGTGTATGCATGCCCCCATATTTTCATCCAAGGTTTCCTGGACAGAAAAATGGGATGCAGCCCCACTCTCTGCTATCTCAATAGCCCTTTTCCTTGCTCCTGCATTGTTGGGTTCCCACCACTTCTTTTCCCAAAGCACGGTCAAAGTTTGGGTCATTTTAGATTTGGCTTGTGATATTATGGAACTGGAGAAGGACATCAGTGGGGAGGGCAAGTTGTGCTGGTGACCCACAGAGTGGAAAGAGCATGAGAACAAATGGAGTAGAAGTAATGAAAACTCCTTCTATTAATCTTCACCTTGAAGTAGAGCAAGCTATAGGATTACATTGTCAGGAAGGATGAAAAAGAGACACTTGAGACAGATTTAAATATCTAAAAAGCCATATCTAGCAGAGTTTGTTCAATTTCTCTAAAGTGTACACGATATGACGAGAATAAGAACCACCTCTTCTAAAGGACACTAAAAAGTGGGACATCTCCCAGAATAAAACACACTCTGTATCCCAGGCAAGAGTATGAGAAAGGACATTGAACTGGTTTTTTGCATAACAATCACTTTGCAACATGTTGGATTGAACAGGCACAAAAAACAATGTCAAGAGCCTCCTGCTGCTGGCAGCGTGTTTCCAGTCACTGTTGCTCCCACCTGCACATCCGAAGACCTCACTGCCAGGTGGTAGGTGTATCAGGGAAAGAGAATGGGTTAACATTCAACCTGATAAATCACATGTATATGAAAAATTATGATTTCTGCATGTGAAGAGGACTACTATGTTCACTGACAGTTTCTGCCCCAGCTCAGTTATATGCAAAGGAATGCTTAAAAATAGGATACACGTTTAAATATCAACATGCTGACCTCTGCTTAACCTCATACCTGCATAAGATCCCACTTAATAATCTCTGTGTGCAGCCTATAACTTCCATCATATTTTTAAACATATACAAATAATTTAAAGATTTTCAGGTGATAAGGAATTGTCCACCTCCCAGTGTAACCTAACCGTAAAAGAAAAATCTATGCCCTCTGTTTTAGATTTGCCCAACTTCCATTCCCTAGCATTGTATCTTGTAATGCTTTTGTCTCTTTGAGCAATCGATCTGAAATCTTTGCCTGTACGGGTATAGGCAGGCTGTAATCCAGCACTCTCTTAACTTTCTCTTAGCTAAACTGAAGAAATGGAGCTTCTTGAATCTCTTATTATGAGAGATTTTTTTCATATCCCCCCCCCAGTCATTTAGTGATTCCACAGGTATCCCGATAGGTGAATACCAGGATTGCAGATGGTGTTGCAGCCAGTCATTTACTGCCAATAACAGCTCCATTGCATAAGATGATGTTTGTAAATGACTGGATCAAACATTGTAATAAATTGCCCTGCATGGTTAGAAAATGCAAAAGTTGCTACTGATGTTTGAAAACTGCAGTCTTGCAGTTCTACTACAGTCTAGTCATCTTATGAAAAGGGGCCTTAAAACTTGTGTTAACGTACTTTGTATATATTTCCATTTCCTTTACACGTAATGTCTTAGGGTTTGGGATTTTTTCAATCCAGTAACAGTAAGTAGGTACAGAAGAGAAAGCATAGCGCAGCAAGTGTGTTTTTTGTTGAAATGAAGGATAAGGAATGATTTTCCTGAAAATAGGAATGTTCATTTATGCTCTTAGAATCTTCCTCTTTTCCTGTTCTCTGTTTTTTTTCAGATATGACTTAGAAGATCTTTGAATAGCGCTGAAAGCAGGAAGAGTGATGCCACTGTAAAATTTACATACTGTATCTTCCATATCACAGAGATGGGATGTAATTTTTGGGACTTGTTCCTCTGTTGGAATTCTAAATGCTTTGTAAGCTGGGATTCAGCACCTTAAACCATCTCAGATAACTAATAAAATTGAGATGATTAAATACTATGCAGTTTTGTTGGCTTCTTTAAATAGGTAAATGTTTGTCAGTAAAACCATCCTTTTCCAGCATCTGAAAAATTGTGCTGTGACTCAAATGGCATTATTCTACCACCCATAGAATGTTTTTGCTCAGAGTTCAGAGAGATTGAGATGATAAAAACATAATCTAGCAATGAATTTGTTAGACTAATATTTCTACTGCAAGGATGCTAAAAGTTGAATCAAAGGAACATCTACTTCAAGAGCTTTTTTCAAAGGAGATTATTTCCTTCCTTGTTTTCTATAAAGCTCTAGTAAATAAAAGGATTTATTCATCCTGTATAGTCTTATTTTTATGGAACAAATATGCTTTTTCCCGTTTTCCTTCTGTTATCCAAGGCTTTGATCACTTGCTGTGAATATTCATTCCATATATTTTCAATTGTAATATTAAAATGAATATTGTTAATACTCTGTTAACATTTCATTCTATCAGCATACTCCTTAGTGAGAAATAGTATCGTGGGTGAATTCAAACCAATTAGTTTTATAAGGGCTTTTTCTTCCAAAAAAACCCAACTAGCTTTGTTTTCTTTAAGCTGATGTGGATGAAATTTGTATAGGTGTGCTCTGTACCTTACGGTTTGTGCCATTCACAGAATAGTGTATACAGGAAAATCAGACAGGAGAAAACACTAATATGGTGAGGGGTGGCCCCCAGGAGGAATACTAGTTCTACATATACTGCGTTCAGTCTTTTTCTTCCCAAACTAGCAGATGGGATAACCGATACTGGGGGATTCATAAACTGAAACAGTTTTCAGTTTTATATTTTGTGCAATCTTTTAGCTGAAAATGTCTGGCTTCACTCATTAACTACAATCACTAACATTCTTGATCTGCCCTTTTGGAGATTAAGATGTATTCAGTGGCTAAACAGATAAGGTAAAGCGGAAATATATGGGGTCACTGAATAAGTCACTAATGTTTTGTTAATAATCATTTAAGCTGAGGTCACTGTCTTTCTATTTAGAGACTTTGTAAACATCATCCTCCCCTGTTGAACTTAAATATTTTAGTTCCCTTGGAAAGTAACTATCTTGTAACATTCTCAGGTGTTAATACTTTGGCCGAGATTTGCTAGGTGCAAGAACATCTCGCCTGCTGCTAAACTAATACCTCCATAAATATGTCCCCGGTACAGGTCTGATGGTTATTTTACACTGAGAATATTTTTGCAGTGATCACTGCCAGGAGAGGTAGGGTCTGATTAACACTGGTCACCTTTGCTAGCTGTGTCTTTAATCACAGATTCTGCAATAAACAGAGAAATGTAATCAATAAAACTGCAGGTACAGTGAAGAAATATAGGTGGGGACTAAAACTCTATTGATAAAATCTAGTGATTATTTCCCATCAAGACTTTAGGCTGTTATCTTCTTTACCTGTAATACAACCTGGCAGAACTGAGTGGCCAATCATTGCCAAGAAAAAAAACACGGAAGACATTCCTCTCAGGTATGTTTCTTAAACCTTACTTTTATTTACTTGATGTATTTTTTTCTTTAAGTATTTCTTATGTCCCTTACTATATGATTATTTGGTAGACAAACTACTCATGCACGGTAGTTTGAAGTTTGCATCATTCCTCATTATAATTTTATTGTATCTTAACCTTTCAGGTAACCACATAACTTAAAGCATTTCTAGAAAGTGATCAAATATTTTCATTTAACAAAACGACACATCTTCATTTTGCTTTCCAATTAATAGATAAAATTATTGTTATTCTGAATGTTACAGTACATAGCCTTTTTATAAAACCACAATCCAATTCACTTATGTTAAGTAAAGTTCTTCAGCTTAATTTTTCTCTTTTTCCCCTCATTTTTTGTAAAGCTTGGAGGAAAAAAAACCAAAACTCAAACAACAACAAAATCAAACAAAACTCCCAAGTATTAAATGTGATAAATGAGATTTTGAGTTACAACTCTTTTGTTTCTTTTTGTAGAGGTTGCATGCAACTGTCAAGGATCTTCAGGCAAAGAAAAAGGATATTTGTCTTAAGTTTGACTTCTTTATTAGCCATAAATTTAGTAATAAATCTCTCTATGTAACAAATGCCTAAACGCAGGTCATAATACAAAGTATATGTGCATCATATATAGAACACATGTTTGAAAAATCTAAACCTACAGCATCATTTTGAAGCAGTAAGTTTATCATTCAAATCTCCTTTCAAAGCAAGGAATGGCACCATTGTTCTTGATGGTCAGGGAATAGATCCAATAATTTCTTGATTTTTTGATCAAATAGGATAAAGTATGATAAATACAGCTACTTTCCCATAAATTCATGATAAACTGTCATTCTTTTTCAAAAACGATTTATCATTGATAAATTTAAGCTAACAACTTGAGCATAAACTTCCTGAGGATGAGCATAGCTTCTACAAAGACACTTACATGCCTGTTTGCAGCATTCAGTATCTTGTCATTAATTATCTTCGAACATTAAAACATGATATCGTTCTAAAAACCTTACACTTTCTGCGAGTGCAAAGCAGATTTCTTTCTCATGTTATCAGTGCTTAGTTCCACGTATACTTTGAAAAATACGAAATAAGTTGTGGTTTTCAAATTCAGGTGATCTGCCACTTTTATGACAGCACATAAACATATTTCTAGAAGCTCTGCAAAGGTATTTCAGGGCTGAACTCAAGACGACAATGGAGTTAGTGAGTGAAATCTTTCTTACCCACCACAGCAGAAAATGTACACCGCACAGTATTCATCCCACTCTCTTTCACTCCAGTAATCACACTGTATTTCAAAGTGCCAGTGTAACTTTATTACAAACTGACACAAATGAGAAGATCATGTGATGCACAGATTGCATATGGGGTATGGAAATGTGCTCTTCAGCTAAATATTTGCATGTGCCTTACATGTCCCCTGCCTTAAGACTTAAATTATTGAGTCTCCTGCTTAATCCTTGCATTTTTGCAAGATGTGTGTGGTTTAGTATTCGAGTGGTGTTCAGACTTGTAGATTACGGATATGATGCAGCAAAGTTCTGCCCCAAACTTCTCTGACAAGACCGTATGAAATTTTTAGCTTTCATACAGATTAAGTCCCTGGGTAGATGCAGAGAGAGGAATCACTAGGACACAGACAAACACAACTTCAGGGACCCCCTGAAGCAGCTGGGCTGTAGCACTGGCTACTCGGGGCAAGACAACTCTTCCCTACCAGAAACAAGGGTTGCCTTTTAGACTGGTTTGAAACACTAACCTTCAATAATCTGAAAGAGTGCACAGATTTATTAGAAAGAAGAATGTGCTAATTCTAGCAATAGCAAGGAAACTTTTGGGTTTTTCCTTCACTTTATTTCTTCATATATTTTATTCTACTGTCTGGTTAGATATCTAAGGTGCATTAGTCCATTCTATACCTGTCAATTGTTCTGGTTGTTAGCATCTATTGTTTGGCAATATGTTTTTCTGTGTCATCGGTGACCTCAGTTGATTTTTCTGGCTATTCATCTGGAATTTTTCAACAGCTAGAGTCATGAGACTCTAGTAAATCTAACCTGAATTCCAGACAAAAGGACTCTGCACGTGGATAGACTATGCATGTCTAAATGCAGTCTACTGCACATGGCTAGACTGACTATACATTTAGCATACCCATTTAAGCATATGCAATCTGCACACATCTAGTAAGGTACAAGCAGGGACAGTATGTGTGGAGAAATCAATTGCTATAGTTCTACTGAGATCAGGGTAATTTAATGTCTTTTTTTTTTTTTAAACTCACGGTGTTTGGAAGAGCTTGGCTTAGTTTTTTGATCTTTGCATTTAAAAATAAGTTCATGATGTAGGAAAAGCATCAAGAAACTGTTCTTGTAGCTCTTCCCTGGAAAAAAGGGAAATCAGGTTTACAAAAGGATCTGCATAGTGTATGTGCCAAGATACCAAGGCTCACTTAAATTGACATTAAGATACCTGTGGTTTCTAAGAAGGTCTCTAAAGGCACCCTAGGAATTGTGACTTTTGTCAGATGTGTGCTCTGTAAATATTTATGGTGATAGGATTTATACATGTGTCTTGAAAACAAGCAGCAGGAAGCCATTTTAGCTGGACAGAAGAACATGCTAATTAAAGAAACACAGAAAGGGTATGACCTAAAGCTTACTCTTGAGCCGAGATCAGTCCAGTTGCTATACATGCAACGAAAGACAATGGGAGCCCATTAAAATGTCCATGAAGCACAGAATACAGAAGACTGCATTCTAGGCATAGACATCGCAGAGCTGCTGCTATGCTCAGCCTCAAAGAACTACGTCTCAGTTTCAGTCCTCCCAAGGCAGCTTCGCTGTTCCATTTTGACAAGCAGCAAGAAAGGAGTCATTGCTGTCAATAGTCATGCTCCTGACTCCTGTAGCTGAGAGCTGTCCTATGGAACCACAAAGAAAGATGGAGCTTGACGCCAAGTTCTTTTCAGAGATATTTTTGGTTTTTTCTTTGTATAACTTTATTTCTCACTCAAAAATCAGCATATCACGTAGAGGTCACAGAATAATTTATGTTAGAAGAGACCTCAGAAAGTCATCTGGTCCCACCACTACTGAAAATGGCAGTACTAATGTGTAAGAATTCCAAGTTTTGTTCTAGTAATTGCAAAGAACAAAACAAATAGGCTTATAAACGACCTTCTACATATTCAGCGATCTTTGTATACAAAACTCTCACTGGAATTGCAGATAACAGAAAAATGTCTTTTACATTTCTTCTGTTTATTCTAAAGGATATCTGACTTGATATTCTGATTCTGCAGAGAACCTTATCTTCAAAGCTTTCAGGCTGAAAGTGACTCCTCAGCCACTGATTTTCAAGGCCCTCTCTTACCTCCGCACCTTCTCTCTTCTAGGGAAGGCAGGGCACAAGCCTGCTGTCTTCTCAAAGACACCACGGAATCACGGAATTTTCAGAGTTGGAAGGGACCTCTAGAGATCATCTAGTCCAACTCCCCTGACGCCCTAAGACTTTATCGGATAACAGAAATGTATTAGCCAATTATCTGCAGCTTGCCAGGTTAGGCAAATGGTCTTTCAAAGGCTGCCTGGAGGCAGCTGGCCACCTGCCATGCTGCACTACATGCCCATGGGGTCGTACGCTCCTTTGGTATCACTGGGGAACAAGCCATGCGTAAGGAACAGGTACACTGCTGGATCCTATACAAATATGCGCACCTTTATCTTCTGGGTTCCCACAGTCTCTCCACCGTGTTTTATCTGCTTTGGAGCAGATCTGTTTTTAAGGGTCACAATTTTGTAGTTGCTGCAGAGGAAACTGCAAAGTACTTGCAGTGGGAAAAGAAAGCATCCCACTTCTTTTTTTTCCTCCCTTTCTGCAAATAAACTCCTGCCATTCCTCCTCCCAGCACTTTTTGAAATCCTAACATTAAGACTGAGCTTTGCAAAAAAAGAAGGAAGGTGATATGATTACACTAATGATAATTTTGCTGACAGAAGTAAAAAGTATCAAAGAAAGATACACTGAAGCATCTTGATGAAGGGTTCGTAAGGGGGTAATGAAAACAATCTCCAGGAGAAAGAGGCCTTCTCCCAAAAC
This sequence comes from Burhinus oedicnemus, assembly GCA_008921705.1. Taxonomy (NCBI): domain Eukaryota; kingdom Metazoa; phylum Chordata; class Aves; order Charadriiformes; family Burhinidae; genus Burhinus; species Burhinus oedicnemus. The sequence continues at coordinate 1,876,890 of VFFE01007519.1, read as the reverse complement.
CCATGAGCCTGGAAATAAAAATAAAGCGTCTGAGCTACTTAACAAATACCCATTTTATAATTAAAGCCAGTTACTGTCTGAAGATTGGAGGGAGGCTGAATACAATACCCATCTTTCACAGAAGAGTTAAAGGTAATGCTGGGAACTACAAAGCAGTACTGAAGCAGTACAGGAAAAGCCAGCTGCCACTAAATTAACCAACAAAGAACTGAGTAAGGACAGATCAATACCCATACCTGATTTTTCTGTATCAAAATCAACAAAACTCCCCGAACATGAGTATTGTCAAAAGAACACAATCTTTTCTTATGTAATATCTGCAAAAAGTGTCCTGAAGGAAGTGAGGTAAACGTCTTATGAAAAAGCTTTTTTTCCCCCCTAATCTTGGATTTGTAGGTTGTTGAACATGAACATAAGGCAGACAGGTATTTATCTGAACAGTAAGCAGGCAAATATAGAAGAGAGATTCCGTGAGCTTTCCTCTCCCTTGGAGGAGTGATCCTTTTATTCAATTAAATATGTGGAATTTAGTGTCCCGAGGATAAAAAAAAACTAAGGCTTTTACACTGATATTAATAAAATCTTAGTAGCAGTTTTGCCATTTAAAGGTCAAATGGACATGAGCTGTGTTGGATCAAACTAGAAATTACTGCTGGGACTGGGAAAAAAATTCCCTCCCATGGAATACCACCCAGTAGCAAGTCAAGGGGACTTACTGGAAGGGAAGGGTGGGAGGGAGGGACTGTGTTTTCCCGTGAAGCAGAACATACTTTCAGAAGGAAGATACTGTATTTGTCCAGCCAGTGATCTTGTAGAATACAGTAATTCCTGTGAACTGCCCTGACAGTGGGAAGTGGAAAAAAGTCAGGTTTTGACAATCTCTGTAACATTTGCAGGGTGTGGTTGGTAAACCAGAGGTTTATAAGGGATTTACAAGGTATGCATGTTTACGGGGAAACTGCACTGCTTCCTGCTGGAGGTTTGAATTCATTGAATGCACTTTTGAAACTGATATGTTTTTCCAAAGCACATGATGATGGAAAGTAGAGAAAAGGACAAATTTATGGAGATAATCTGTCATCTTGAGCAACTGGTTGCTCAAGTTATTTGTGAGCCAAAAGTCGACAGTATTTAAGAATTCTCAGCTAACTTCTTTTCCATTAGTTTGTCTAGTCTCTCCATGAACCCATGTAAATCTGTATTAAACATCCATGGGAAAGAGGCCAAATTATCCATTCTTTAATGTTCTGTACAATATTCTATTTTGATTATCAGGCATGGCATGTCCACCCCCTCACAAGAAGGTGATGACATCATTCTGTTAAAAGTGCCAAAAAAAATGAAACTATATAACTGTGCCTGAGGTGTGTTTTCCTTTAATCCTCCCAAGAGGTTTCTTGCTTGTCTTTATCTAAGATCCTGGCCTTTCTTTTCTCATCGCCTTCCAGTACATGTGCGTGTGCACCAGAATGAATCTACCATTGCAGCCTTCTCCTGCACTTCATTTGATTATATTCCTCAAAGATACTTTGTTTTGGAAAACTAAAATACCCAAGGAAGCTGACAAGGTGAGCATGCCAAGAAACGAAAAGAAAATTTACTTTCCCAAAAAATCTCAAATATTACCATAATGCACATTCTTACTCAAGTGTAAGATGTCCTGTATTTTTGCTGAATGTATAAGCTCGTGTGATTCGTTAGGCTCCCATTCATTATGACAATAGACCAGTAAATTACAACTTTTGCAAATGGAATCATTACACCTGTAATTTACAAGATATATTAAGCCCTTGGATCTTTGTCAGAGAACATATCATATACTTTTAAACACATTGCTCGGAAATTGTAATTTAAAAACTATAAACCTTAAATTCACAGCTTTAATGAATATATTAGACTGTACTTGTCTACCAAAAATAATGTCCATGTTCTGTCTGTTGCATAGCATTGCCTCAAATTTCAGCTGAACAGAAAAAAAAATGTATATTGATAAGATATGAATGAAAATTGTCACCAATGGACACCTGTTGGGTTTGGCATTACTCAAGCCTATGATCTAAATAATAGCTAATCTTTCTAGTGATAATCTATTGCATATTGAATATTTTCAACTCTGTAATATTGCTGTAATTTACTCTGTAGTTTGTTATCTGAAATAGGCATCTTCTAAAAAAAGTAGTATTTCTCAATAATATTAATTTACAGTCTAAATGCTGTTGGGAAATCAACATTTTTCTTTGACTTTGTGTATCAAGTGCTTTTTTGTTTTAATTGTTACTTTCTAATGATAGTAAGATGGTGAAGGAAAACAATGATAAAAAGATGCTTAGCCATTTTTAGGAATCTTTAAGGTAATCTTCTTGCACAGTTGGGAATCGGAACAGATGTTGCGTCTTATCCATGGATTAACTAGAGAGAAGCAGACCCATAAAAGTACATGTTTGAAAATGAACCTGATTTTGTGTATATTTGTTCTTATGAAAAATGGCATTTGCTCCTGAAATATCTAGTATAATGTCAAAATCCTGCCTGAGCTGGAGACCAGTCACCAGTAAAGCATCACAACAGCACAAAAGAAGCAGTACATAATATTTAAGATGCTATTCCTTGGTCACTATAAGATCTAGACAAATATATAAATAGTTGGATTTTGGAACTTTGCCAAGATTTATTTAAGCTTTAAATATGTTTTGAACTTCAGTGAAATTGAGCATAAGAACAGGATTCATCTATATACATGCACTTCAGTCTGATGGTTTCATTGTTTATTGTAACGAAAAGTTATAGTCTTAAAAACCATTTCATTTTCCCCCTTTTTTTGGAACTGGCCTTTTCTAAGGAAATAGAAACTGTAGGGATTTTATTTAAGAGAGAATGTCACTGTGGTCCATTGCTTTTATTAAAAATGGGCAGATTAAATGACACTACCTTAAATAAATAGATAGAAAAATATAGGGGTTTTTAAATTATTATTACAAACAACAGCCCTGGATTGTTTCTTATAATTTTCACCTAAAAGGAGCAATGGTTCTGTCCAGCCTTTGCATACCGTTGCTGCAAAGCCCAGGCATTTCGCCTTACCCATTCAGTTGCTATGAATAAACTTCTAGCGTTTGTTCACAAAAGGTTTCATAAAATGAACAGCTAAAATAAAATGCCGCTATTTGCCCAAAATAGCATAGCCTGCAGATTTCAAGAGCAACCATTACTGCTTATAATTAATATGATATCACTGATTACCACTTATAAACCTTTTTTATGGGAGCCTAAGCCTCCTATATTATGCGTAACTGAGCATATGGAATCTTAGATCATTTTTTTTTCCTTCTGTCTCTGAAAATTTTCAGAGGAAAGAAAGCTAGCTGTATTTCATTATTCTGTATATTTAGCAGGTCTGTTTTCTTGGCCATGAGTCTGAAAACCTTTTCTAAGAGGACTTATCTAGCAGCTGTGTTGACAATTCTATTTTTGAGTGCAACTTCAAGAGCAAGATGAGTTCTTCACACCTGTGCCTCTAGAGCTTACTTTTTGGAAAGAACTGGGCTTTGCATTAATTTTGCAGCAAATACCATACAGTGCAAAGAAAAAAAAGTTTCCCCTTCTAGCATAGAGTGATAAGGTAGAGCAGTTTGTGCTGGGTGGAGGAAGTTTTTCTATGAAGGCTCTGGACACAACATGAAAAACCAGTTAAAAGGGATCTCTCGATGCTGCAATGTATGTCTTCATTGAACTGGTCTTTGGAAAGTTTTACTGGGACAAACTCATAGCTCAATTTCATTCACAGAGTATTACCTCATCACCATACAATTACTGACTTCTGACCTTTTAAAGAACCACCTCCACCTGGTGGTTCTTTACCAGACACTGGTAGACCTAGAATAAGAACATAAGAACATTTTCTTCCTGTAATTTCTTCATATTTGTCCACAGAGTTTTATAGAAAAAAAGAGTATGTTCGGATTTCCCTGTTGGGGCTTACAGCTCAGAGCGTAGGTGACGTGCTCCTCAATATCAAGGGTGTGTTCTGTACTCCAAAAAAATGCATTGGAAACCTGCGTGGGGATGGATCTCGCCCTAAGATGAAGGCAGGATCCTACCAGCCCTCCCTCCCCCAGAGCTACAGCTTCTGCGGTGCTTCAGGGGCTAATTGCACAGAAGCAGTCCTCCACCTGCAGAAAGAACTGAAACATCAGAGCCACTTCACCACCAATAATCCTATTGGACATTTGAGAATCTCACCGATCGTTGTCTCAACCCGTGAAACCTTCTTGCAAGAAATCCATTATGTGAAATCTGTAAATCTACAGAGCCCATGGATTTAACGATGAATCCAGAAGTCAGCTTCTTTTTTTTTTTTTTTTTTTTTTTTTAATTTT